>BPUM01000293.1:0-103197 GCA_020521455.1 Prunus kanzakura | reverse complement strand
TTCTGGCCGTGGAGACGCATTTATTGCTCTGGTGGCTGGTCACCTAATCTCTCAAGCTGCAAAGAGCTTTGTGAGAATGTTGACGTCTAATCACTCTGATCCCTGTCACCAAATCCTGACTCCAATCACTTCCCACCTTCCCTCGTGCATTAAATGCTTATTCTTGGCCAGTGGGTTTGCTGCAATAAATAGAGGCCTTGCTTCATTAAATGGAGCGTGGGACCCTGCTGTCACGTGATGATCTGACTTTAATGCTTTTGGCCGTGATCTTGCTCGAACTCGGCCTCGGCCTATAATTGAGGTCGAGATGATCGTGCCTTAGCAATTTTCTCTTGCTTCTCGGGAACGCCAAGCATCCTGGCAAAAATGCGGCGTTCTAACTTCGAGAGAGAGAGACGGGGGCCGAGAAGAGAGGTTCCTTCGGCCAATTCATGGCCGTGATTTATTAGGCACAAACACTCTTGCCTGAAACCACGATTTCCTTTTGCTCTTGAATTTCGCCCTTTCCAGAACCTACAAACCCTCACCCTTTTTCAGGACTTTCTTCCAGTGTTCTTCACGTTCATCGCTTTTTTTCGCATTTCCCCCTTAAAACACTCATCTTAAATCTGCTTTAATGGCCTCCAGTACCTCCACATCTGTCGAAGCTCGGTCCCAAGCCTTCCATACTGAGTTCGAGGCTATTTGCCGAGACATCCAGGGCTCAATCCTCCCCAACATCATTGCGCCCTAGACTGATGACGACGTTGCTGCCACTGATTCCTACGTCCTCGGCCCCTCTATCGATGGCGGAATGCCAGAGAGGTTAGTGGCGCACTTGAAGAACAATTTGGTGGACCTCTCGGCCTTTGACGGGGGGAACTTCCAAGATTGGAATGTTGTCAGGCCGCAGCAGCAGTGGCCAACCGTGACCCCGGACTGGGAAAAGTGGCTGCCGAGGATGGAGCACTTATTCGGCCAGCAATGGAAAGATCAAGGCATCTACCACTTGATCAAGCTGTTCGATCGGCCGCTCGTCATGGATCGGTCGCTCTTGGCCGCGGCCTTGTGCTTTTGGTCGTCGGCCACCAACACCATGAACTTTCGGTTCGGCATGATGACGCCGACCGTTCTAGACATGGCCGCCCTGTTCGGCCTGTCCCTTCTTGGCGTGGAAGTAAACGCCGCCCTCGTTGCTCTCGAGGTGGAAGGGAGCTTTAAAGCCACGTGGCCCACTCTTACGAGACTCGCCGGGAACAAGGCGAAAAATATGCTCAACTACTCCAGCTTCTATAGCAATTTTGGCATAGAGGACAGCTCCTCTCGGTCATGCTGCATTCTTGCTGTACTGGCTGTGCAAGTTTGTGTTCTGCAACCAGGCGAACAAGGTCACCGTGGAGTTCGCCCACTTAGCCGATTATCTTGCGCAGGGCGGAAGACTAGCGCTCAGCCCATTCCTGCTCGGCCACATCTACCGCACGCTTCATGACATCGTTACCGATGGGATGAAGCCGAAGCACGGCGGTCCACTATGGGCCTTTCAGTTCTGGCTGCAAGCTTACTTCCCGGAGCTGAGGGGGGTGGCCAATCCCAACGACACCGAGTCGCTGGCCAACGCATTCGCCCGAGCCCCCAAGAAGCATAATGCCACGGCCTTCTGCTACAAATTCTTCTACGGCTTGACCGAGAGGACTGGTACGCAGTTCCGAGTCTGCCTTGCTCGGCCGTTCCCCCTGTTCCTAGCTCACGACCTCTCCGTTATTCCTGATGGCGAGACGGAGAACGATCTGAAGGAGATCTGGGGCTCCTTCCTGGTTTCGCGCGATCTTCACTGCGGCTTGTCCAAGGTCGGGTCCGAAGTTTACATGCCAAACTTCGTGGCGCGGCAATTCGGCCTGATTCAGACGGCCCCACTCCCCCTTCTGTCAACCAACCGGTTCTCGTCCTAGAGGGCCGACGTCCCCCAGCAGCACGGCGTAGTTGGCATCACCTTCCAGCTCCAAAGGGGAATGACCTTCCTGACTCTTACGCCTTGGCTGTGTCGTAATGCCTACGACGAGGATGGAAGGGTCTGGTACGAGGAGTGTATCTCGGCCAGATTTATTCGGCCTGTTGAAGAGGCCGTGAGGGGGGCTTTGAAGAATGCAGATTGGGATCCTCTTACCCCCAAGGGCAGCAAAGTAAAGAAGGTATCAGCCGGGCCTCCTCGACCGAGTACCCCAGCCGTGGCCGTTCCTAGGGTGACGGCCCCTCCCTCGGCTGGAACAACGGCCGTGGCTTCCACCGCGACCCCATCCTCGACTGCAGCCCCAGCTCCCAGGGCGACGCCTGTGGTGGGGGCGCGAAAGACGCTGGCGCACAGGACCGTCCCGTCCTCCCCGCCGGCTCGACCCACCGCTGCTGCTGGTAAGCCTCGCTTATTTTATTTATTTATCATTATTCTTCACGGCCTCTCTAAGCCACTTTCGTCCCTAGTCATCTTATCTCTCTCTTTTTCTTTGTATACATAGCCCCGGGTCGTAAAAGGGGACGAGAGGCTTCAAGCACTGAGGCTGCCCTGGTTGAGGCTGCGCCGGCCAGAAGCGCCGTGGTCGAGACGGCGACGGTGGAGCAACCGAGGAAAAGAACCCTAATTACTCTCTCGGAGGGCGGAGGTGAGGAGGAGGTCCCTCCTGTGATTGTGAACGAAGCTCCCCCTGTGGCCGTAAGTATTTCTCCTTGGCCTCCTTTTTCCTTTCTTTGTTTTCTAGGTCCCCCCCCCCCCCCTTTCTCTTTTTTGAGTTCTGGTAATCTGGTTCTTTCCTCAGGGTGTGGTAATGGTCGAGGAGGAAGCTGCGACCGAGGTGCCGTATGCAGAGGAAGCGGCAGCTGCCCAGACGGTGGTCGAGGAGGTGGGAGCCGCAAAGGCGGCGGTTGAGGAGGCGGCCACTGCCCAGGAAGTGGTTGAGATGCTGGATGCTGAGACTGCGTCCGCAGAAGTGCCGCCTGCTGAGGAGACCGCCGAGGAGGTCGCTGAGGAGGCCGCCGAGGAGGCTGCTGACGAGGGCGCCGAGGAGGCCATCGAAGAGGCCGCTGAGGAGGCTGCCGAAGAGGCCGCTGCGGACGAGCCTGTTGAGCCATTGCCGTCCGCTCCTCGTCGTCCAAGCGGCATTGCCTTCCGCTCGGTAAGAATTCGCTTTCCTTATACCTAACTTCATTGTTCTCTTTTTAGAATTTGCACTATACCCTTGACCGAATTTTTTCTTCCAGCTTCCCCAGTCGTCACTGCCGCTGTCCACGGTTGCTGCGACCATGCCCCTTGCGCCGTTGTCCCAGGACTCAACGGTTGTGACCGAGCCGGCGGTAACTGGGGCCACGGTCGTGAGTGTGCCGAGTCTCCTGCGGACTACTTCGGCGGTCATGACCAAGCTTTCGCTCGCCGTGAGTATTCAGCCCTTTCTTTTTGTTATTCCCTTATGTCCTAGCTTGATTGTTTCTCACCCAACCTCTTTCTCATGTCCAGGAGGCCACCTCCGATGATCTCGAGGAGCTATACGCAAGCCTCCATGAGGAAGGAGGTAGCTCGGCCTCGGCTCCCTTGGACGAGGATTCCAAGACCGTCGTTGAACGGCTCCGAGAGTTCCTCCTCCTTGGAGTCCATCAAATGACCGCCACCGGGGCGCTTATGGAGTTTAGGTCCTGCTTGGATACGGCTATGGCGCTCAGTTTGCTGAACTCGGCTCAGCTGGATGAGTTGCAAGCCCGTCTGGCCGAAGGCGAGGAGATGATCGGCCGGTATGCCGAAGCCGTTACGAGGATGGCCGAAGGGAGCTCGCTCGAGCAGGATCGGGTGTCCTTCTTCGCGAGTAGTCCTTCTTCTCTCGGCCACGCTGCCTGATAACTTGAAGAAAATGAACCTTCCGCTTTAATAGTTTACCAGGGTCATGGCCGTTGGCCAAGACATAAGGAGTTGTGCCCACGGCCGAGCTCTTTGGGATGCGGCATGCCAAAAAAGCTTTAGGAAATAAGTTGCGCCAAATCATGGGCTTGCTCGATAGGTACGGCCTCATGCACCCTGGTGCCCCCGGCTCCCCCTGTGTTGAACCGTCTTTTATGATGGATCGGGTGTCTTCGAATTGAAACCCTTGAAAAGGCCTGCCCTGCTGCGCATCGTTTCGCGGCCTTTTCTGCTGGGTCATTCGAGCACAGGGCTCGGTCGCTACGACCGAGCCGGGTGGTTTCAGATGGACGCCGTGGGTCTGACCGAGATATGCTCGGTTCACCGGCCATCGAGGTATGACCACCTGGTTCTGTTGAACTGCATCATAACGGGAACCTAGGTGCGTCTTCTGATCGCGTATTTGTACTGGTAGTGCAGCGGTCAAGCCCTTCTGATCGCATTGTTGTGGTGACGCTTCGGTCACGTTGTTTTGTCCGGACTGCGCCTGGTCGGCCAAAGTATGGGTTGGGCCGAGATGCTGGACCATAGACAATGCATGGCTACTCCGCCCTAATGCTTTGGCTAAAGCGTGGAGTGGGCCGCATGTTGTCTTTGCCGGATGGGTTGGTCCGGGACTCGCCCTCGTGGGCTGAGACTGCCCCCAGCCGTTTGTCGGAGGCAGAGAATACTGGCCGTAACCTGACGCTTGGGTGCGGCCAGAGACGCCGAGGCTACTGCTCTCGCCGTAAGGCCCGATCCTTTCGCACTCTTGGCTTCTCTGTCCGGCTCTAGGAGGTGTTGCGAGCGAGGTTGCCGGCATCCTTTCCTGGAAAAGCGTCCGCAGCTCTGAGGAGAATCTGTCCATTGCGGCCATAAAGGATGTCTCTATCCTGTAGGCCTGCTTGGACATCAGATCCTCCACCACTGCCTGTTCCTGCATGGACTCGGCCGTACGATCCGTCGTTACTGGAACGCTGGCCGAGATCCCGACCGTATGTTCGGTCTCGGTGACAGTGATTGGTGAAGTGGACTCAGGAGTCTCAGAAGTCATTTCGACTGCTTTGTTTTTGAGCTTTGCTTGTGCCCTAGTTTCTGTAAGACCCTTACAAGTTGGCATAGGCCATGGCATGGTTTTGATGTTTTGCACCATGCCAAGGCAAGCCATGGGTGCATGGGAGGTGCACTCGTGAAGCAAGACGACGTCGAAGGACAAGTGTTTTGGGCTGAGAGTTGGCAGCCAAGACATGGCAGCATGACAGACTTGGTGACACTGGCATTGGCGCTGTCGAGAGCTTGACATTGATGCTGTCGACAGGCAGTGCGCGCGGCATGTAGGCAGGCTGTGCAACAGACGCCGACAGGATATGCGCGCAGGGTGCTGGCAGGATGCGCAAAGGGTGCCGACAGAATGTGGCGCAAGTCTGGAGCGAGAGGCAGTTCAGGCTGGTGCGCAGCGTGCGCGCAGAATGCGCAACGCAAGCAGGCAGTTTGTGCTGGACGTGGCAGTTTTGCTAAAATCATGCTGAAGTGGGTCTAGGACGTGGGCAAAACGGTTTTGAGCAGTCCTTGAGAGGTTGGACGTGGCTAGGAGTTGCTACATGCTTGCAATTCGGATTGTGGGCTGATCTTGGAGCATTAGTGGGCGGTTACTTGGTAGTGGCAGCATGTTCCAAGGAGTGGGGAGATTTTTAAGGAGGGAAATCTGCCCATGAAGATAGTGGGCTGCAAGGTGGCGGCTGATGAGTGATGGACAGGTTTTTAGGAGAGAAAAACGTGTTTAGGTGGCTAATCTAAAGGTTGGCAAAGTTTCCTAAATAGATGGGGGTGTCATCTACATAGTGTAGGCTTATAAATACCTTGTGAAGGTGTGTGGTTGAGAACCAAGTGATGTGGTAATCCAACCAAGAGTGAGAGCTTGTAATCCTTTGCTATTCGTGAATAGAAGGTTGGGAACTTTCCCGTATATGTGTGTGTGAGAGTTTTCCTACGTGAGGCAAGTCTTACTTGTGAGAGTGTTGGTGTCACTTGTTCCGCTGCGTGTACTCTGAAGCCTCGCAGGTTTAGAGGTGAAGAGAAGGCTGACTTAGGAGGAATCTAAGTGCCGAACAAGGGCCGAAAAATTAAAGGCGTTTTTCACCCCTGTTACAGTTGGTATCAGAGCGTGCTTTAGTCGCGTTTCTGGTGGTATTCGAGTGGAGTTCGGATATTGTTCGAGTGGAGTTCGAGTTGCGAATTGTCCCCTGGGATCCGTGTGTGGCAATTTTCGAGCAAGGATTAGTCTTGGAGTTGCGAAGGGATGGCTGGAGGTAGTGATTCCTTGAAGGAGAGAGTAACAAGGATTGAAAATTTCCTTGGTACCGTGTCGGGAGATGAGATCGAGAGTGTGGTCAACCAGATGGGAGATCTCAATGCCAAGATAGCAGAGATCGAGAAGATCCTCGGAGGGTTGAAAGCTTCGATGGAGAAAAAGCTCACCGCTTGTTTAGGTGACATGGATGGCTTAGCGGAGGCCATTGGTGGAAAGCTCAAGGAAGTGGAGACAGAATTGAGCGTGACGAAGCTTGCTATGAGTGGCATGACTTCGAGTCATGAGAGTTCCATGACGACCAAGATAAAGGTGCCTGAGCCAAAGGCTTATGTTGGCGAGCGAAGCTCCAAAGACTTGGAGAATTTCTTGTGGGATATGGAGCAATATTTCAAAGCTGCTAAGGTTCCGGATGCCGAGAGGGTGTCTATCACGAGCATGTACTTGGCGGGTGATGCTAAGTTATGGTGGAGGACTCGTGCACAAGAAGTGTCAAGTGGGAGTAGGCCTGCTATTGACGAGTGGGTTGTGCTGAAGAAGGAGTTGAGAGGCCAATTCCTTCCATGCAATGTTGCATGGTTAGCAAGAGAAGCTTTGAAGAACTTGAAGCAAGTAGGTCCAGTGAAGGACTATGTGAAAACTTTCTGTTCTTTGATGCTCGATGTGTCTAACATGTCTGAGGAGGATAAGTTGTTCAACTTCCTCACAAATCTGCAACCGTGGGCACAGACGGAATTGAGGAGACAAGATGTCAGGAGCCTCAATACCGCCATTGCTGCTGCAGAGAGATTGATGGACTACCGAGCAGCAGTCACTTCCAATGGGAAGAAAGAACATGGTGGGAAGAGACATTTGGATAACAAGGCGGTTGACAAAGGGAAGGAAACCAAGGTTGTTTAAGATGGTGCCAAAGGTGAAGACTACAAGGACAAGAAGACGTTCTCGGGTTGTTTTCTTTGCCAAGGGCCTCACCGTGTGAAGGACTGTCCCAAGAAGCAAAACTTGAATGCAGTTGTTGTGAAGAATGGAGGTGCTGAAGGGTGCAGCAACTTCCAGGTGAGTCCAATGGTTTTGTTGAATTCACTAAGAGTTGTCCCACCGGAAGATCCTTTGGATGAGGATGCATTGGTGCAACCGGTGTTGGAGGTGATTGAGGTGTTCGTGGATGTGTTTGCCATGGAGCTGTTCGGTTCATTTTTACACATGATTTTTCATGTTATTCACCCACTATTTTGAGTTAGTTTTCGACATTTTATAGCTTTTTACTTCCTTTTTGTGTTTTCTTAGATTTTACCTTGGTTGGGATGAAAATGAGCTAAAAGTGCATTATTAGTTATAAATTTTGTTTTTGTTCATTTTCGTAGGTCAACTTCGTGGCCTGGGATCAACATGCTCTGGTGCTCGGATGAGGTCATGATCTTCATAAGACTTGTTCCAATGGATGTTAACTACAACATATCCAAATTTGAGCTCCATTGGACAAGTATTGCCTATCCAGCCAATCCAGCATGTTACCACAGCTCTGGAAATCCGATTTTGGCCAGCTTTTACCTCCTTTGTGTCATCTTGATTCTTCTTGTTACCATAACTCTTGGTAACAAGGAATTACCTTAGTAAATGAGATATTTTCTGAAGCAATTGGCATCTTTGTGAAGTCAAGGCTTCATCATGACAAAGGGGACAAGGGCAAAGGCTTTAACTAAAGCATGAGTTTTATATTATTTCTTTGAGCTGGAATTGATGGGCAAAAGGCATTTTGGGAGGCAATCTGAAGTGGGAGAGGTTTTGAACGTGGGAAATCAATTCATTCTAGCATTCTACACATTGAGAGCAGATTTTGGAGAGCTTGGAGCTAGGAGAAAGCCAAGGTGCAGCCAAGCAAAGTGGAGAAGAAAGCCTCCACCATTGATGACCTTGAAGCTTTCACAATTTTCTCAAAATCTGTAAACTCTTTCTAATTTTATTTTGAGTTTGTATTTGGAATAAGTATGAGCAACTAAACTCCATAGCTAGGGCTTAGGTTGAAGCCCTAAACATGATTACCTTATTGTTTTGATGCTTGAGTGTATGAATTTCTAGATATTGTTGTTGAATTCCAATTCACCAAATTAATCTATCCTTGATGTGTGTTTTTCCTTGGTTGGCCATCTTTGAAAGCATGATTCTTGAGATTGTTGGGATTATGTGTATCTTCATGTTTTCCTAAGCAATAAATGGATGAAGTAAGAATCATCCATGTGATTTGGTTTCTTGAATACCTAATGTAAACACCATGCTATTAGGATTCTTGTGATGTTCATATTCTCTTTGAACTTAATGGGTTTTGCTGTGTCTACTCCATTGCCTTTGTCATTCTCACCGTTTTCATCATCACCAAGCTCACCAATAGTCGAGTCACCTCCACCTTCACCAATGGCGGCCGCAGTTGTTAATGCGGAACTTACTATGCAAGAATACTCTTCACCACCAGCAACTGGACAACCATCTTGCATAGTATATCCCACATCCACTTTGGAAAACTTTGAGTTGAGATCGGGCATGATACACATATTGCCTAAGTTCTTGGGAAATCCCGGAGAAAATCCTAATGCACATATCCTAGACTTTGAGGAAGTGTGTTCCACAATAAAGATCGAAGGCATGAATAGTGACGAGATAAGAATGAGACTTTTCTCGTTTAGTTTGAAGGATACAGCAAAGGAATGGCTTCACTATCTACCTCCAAATTCCATCACAACGTGGACAGACCTTGCTGCAAAGTTCTTGCAACATTTTTTCCCAGCACAAAGGACAAATGAACTCTGAAGTCAGATTACAGGAATTCTGCAAAGGCAGGGAGAAAGCTTCCAGGATTATTGGGACCGTTTCAAGAAACTTCTAATCACTTGTCCGCATCATAACGTACAAGCTTGGCTCCTAATGGAACACTTCTATGAAGGACTTCTTGAAGCGGATCAGAATAATGTGAATGCAGCTGCAGGAGGAACTATAATGACCAAGACTCCAACACAAGTGCGAGCGATATTTGATCTTGTTGCTGCAAATGCTCGCCAATATAATTCAGGACAAAAACCAGTCAGAAAAGGGGAATCCTATGATGTAAGTACCCTTTCTAGTATGGAAGCTCAGATAGCAAACCTAACCAACTTGGTGAAGAAATTGGCACCAGGATCATCCAAGGTTTGTGCATTTTGCTCCACAATTGGTCATGACACTGAGGATTGTCCCTTGGCACATGAGGAAGCAAATGCAGTGGGCTCATTTCAGAGAAATCAGTGGCCTAAGAATGATCCTTTCTCACAAACATACAATCCGGGGTGGAGAAATCATCCGAATTTCAGGTGGAGTGACAATTCGAATGTTCAACAAGGGCCAACTCAACCACCTCAAGGCCAACAACATACTCGCCCACCTCATGGTCAAATGCACTATTACAATCCACCACAACCACCACCTAACCAATCAAGTTCAAATCAATCTCACCCACAATCTACAGGAAAATCTTTGGAAGAACTTGTTGCTTCAATGGCTAGAAACACAGATAGTTTCATCACTGAGACAAAAGGCTACATGCAGAGGAATGATACCCACATGCAGAAAACGGATAAGGCCATTGCCAATCTAGAAAATCAAGTGGGGCAAATTGCTACAGCTTTGAGTCAAAGGGATCCTGGTATGATGTCTAGCCAACCAGTGATTAATCCAAATGGGCGTGAGCATGTTCAAGCAGTTACCTTGAGAACTGGTAAGGTAATTGGTGAAATTGATGGTTCTAAAAATTTGATTCACAATGTTGATGACATGCAGGTTGAGCAAGTGATCATGCCTAATGAAAAGGATGAAAGCAACAAAGAGAAAGATACACAAGCAGCTTCTTCATCCGAGTGGATCCCAAAGCATGAACTTGCAAGAAGGGCAAGAAAAGAGAAGGTAAGTCGTGAACCTACTGATGAAGAAATCTTACGTGCTCCTTTTCCTCACAGGCTTATGAGTTCCAAAAAAATGCAACATGCCAAGGAAATATTGGAAACCTTCAGAAAAGTGCAAGTCAATATTCCTCTCCTGGATGCAATCAAACAAATTCCGAGTTATGCAAAGTTCTTGAAGGACCTTTGTACCAACAAGAGGAGATTCCAAGATCATGAAACGGTTGCAGTAACGGAAGAAGCTTCTGCTGTTTTGCAAAGGAAGCTCCCTCCCAAATTAAAAGATCCAGGAAGTTTTACAATTCCTTGCACTATTGGTGGTAAATTGTGTGAAAAAGCTTTACTTGATTTAGGTGCTTCAATTAATCTAATGCCTTATTCTGTTTTTGAAGCCCTTAACTTAGGTGATCTTAAACCAACTTCTGTCAGTATTCAATTGGCGGACCGATCAGTGAGATATCCAAGAGGAATCTTGGAAGATGTACTTGTGAAAGTAAATGATCTCATTTTACCAGCTGACTTTTTGGTGCTAGAAATGGAAGAAGCTCCTATTCCGGGTGCGGATCTTCCATTGATTCTTGGCCACCCTTTCATGGCCACTGTAGATACTAGGATTAATGTTCGACAAGGAACATTGACAATGACAGTTGAAGGGGAAACAATAATGTTCAATATATATGATGCCTTCAAACTCCCTAATGATGAACATGAATGTTTTCGTATTGATACATTGTGTCAAATTGTGCAAAATACATTCAATAGTACTCAAGGTACAGATTCATTAGAAAAGGTGTTGATACAAAATCCTCAAGTTGCTGAAATTGATGACGATGAGTTACATGAGGCTGTGCAATTCCTTGATGCATGTCCAGCCATACCACGTAAGTACACTCCTAATTTTATACCTTTGCCAGTCAATACTGAAAAGCTTGTTCCTTCTCTTGACAGGGCACCTGAGTTAGAGCTCAAACCATTGCCATCCCACTTGAAGTATGTCTATTTAGGTGAAACAGAGACATTGCCCGTGATTATTGCTAACAGGAGCCCTCAGAAATTCTGATTGATGCTTCTCTAGTGCATGGGGGTATGCTAATAGAGGCCATTGAGAATATGGTTCCGAATTGGGATTTGGATTGTGGGTTGGAAGAGATGCAGCTTGCGGCGTTGGCACATTGTCTAGATGTTTGGAGAGTCTATCTGCTGGATAGGAAGTTTGTGGCGAGGACTTGTGTGTTGCATAGTCACATGTACTGTTCAGGTAACATTGGAGACGAGTTTAGCATATATCTGGATGTGCTAAATGAGTTTGATTTCGAGATAGCCTACATGACCACAAGACACAGAGACTTCATGGAGCAGTCAGATGAGTTAATGACAGATGGAGCCGAATCTGATTCTTCTGCTTCAGATCCTTCGGAAAGTGAGTCAGAAGGTGAGCCATGGGAGAGCTCGGCTATTGATAGCATTTTGAGAAATGCTATGTTTGAAAAAAGGAATGAAAACTCCGAGGCTAAGGAGGAGCCAATGGAGGAAGATGAGCCAAGGGTGGAGTCCATGGCCGGTATCATTGTAATCTCAAGTGACGATGAAGAGGAGCCTATGGAAGAGCCCATGGAGGTGATCTTAATCGAGTCAAGTGATGACGAGTCTATGGAGGAGAGCAATGGTGAAGTGGTTCAAGCGGAACCATGTGATATTCAGAGGAACGAAGACCGCCAAGGAGTTGAGCTGACGAGGGCGCCGGGCTCTTGTGGTGGGGGTGGTTTGTAAGACCCTTACAAGTTGGCATAGGCCATGGCATGGTTTTGATGTTTTGCACCATGCCAAGGCAAGCCAAGGGTGCATGGAAGGTGCACTCGTGAAGCAAGACGACGTCGAATGACAAGTGTTTTGGGCTGAGAGTTGGCAGCCAAGACATGGCAGCATGACAGACTTGGTGACATTGGCATTGGCGCTGTCGAGAGCTTGACATTGATGCTGTCGACAGGCAGTGCGCGCGGCATGTAGACAGGCTGTGCAACAGACGCCGACAGGATATGGGCGCAGGGTGCTGGCAGGATGCGCAAAGGGTGCCGACAGAATGTGGCGCAAGTCTGGAGCGAGAGGAAGTTCTGGCTGGTGCGCAGCGTGCGCGCAGAATGCCCAACGCACGCAGGCAGTTTGTGCTGGACGTGGCAGTTTTGCTAAAATCATGCTGAAGTGGGTCTAGGACGTGGGCAAAATGGTTTGAGCAGTCCTTGAGTGGTTGGACGTGGCTAGGAGTTGCTACATGCTTGAAATTCGGATTGTGGGCTGATCTTGGAGCATTAGTGGGCGGTTACTTGGTAGTGGCAGCATGTTCCAAGGAGTGGGGAGATTTTTAAGGAGGGAAATCTGCCCATGAAGATAGTGGGCTGCAAGGTGGCGGCTGATGAGTGATGGACAGGTTTTTAGGAGAGAAAAATGTGTTTAGGTGGCTAATCTAAAGGTTGGCAAAGTTTCCTAAGTAGATGGGGGTGTCATCTACATAATGTAGGCTTATAAATACCTTGTGAAGGTGTGTGGTTGAGAACCAAGTGATGTGGTAATCCAACCAAGAGTGAGAGCTTGTAATCCTTTGCTATTCGTGAATAGAAGGTTGGAAACTTTCCCGTATATGTGTGTGTGAGAGTTTTCCTGTGTGAGGCAAGTCTTACTTGTGAGAGTGTTGGTGTCACTTGTTCCGCTGCGTGTACTCTGAAGCCTCGCAGGTTTAGCGGTGAAGAGAAGGCTGACTTAGGAGGAGTCTAAATGCCGAACAAGGGCCGAAAAATTAAAGGCGTTTTTCACCCCTATTACAGTTTCCACCCCTATTACAGTTTCCACCATAAGTTTTTGACAAGTATCCCACCTGGCGTGCCAAAAGTGTCTGCCGCGCAAATCTCACGGCCTGGAGTTCTGGGCCGAAGGGATATGCGTTGACACGCGGCTTCCTGCTTTTGGGTGCGGTGCGATTGTGCGTGGGCGTGCCAGCACGGTCTACCGTGCGTCGAGATGGTTGATGTGGATGGAAATGGTTAAGTGGTGCGCCTGTTTGAACTCGTCTTCTAATCAAACGATTGTAGCTGAGAGAGGAACTAATCTCGGCTGTCAGGTTCATGGCCTGAGCTACAAGGCCATTTAGTGGTGATGTCGATGGTGGGTTTAGGGCGGTGCTTCGGCGCGTTGCTCAGTGAGCGACGTGTTAGAAATGTGCCCTAAGAGCCAATACATTTGATGTAATCTCCTTAGAATACATTTCGTATATGATATATAAAGGGCAAACTTATTTGTTATCTTTTACATCGTCTAAAGAAACAAATGTCCAAGGCATGCTAAATAAGAGATAAAGTAATCTAAAGAAGATTAGATTCATGAGACCTTTTATCTCTAACTGTAGTATCCCAAAATGTTCCTAATCATAGGTTATCAAATGGGCATTGATAAACCGTCAAGATTAGCACATATTATGTATGCTCAATTGGGAGGATGGTTAGTCTCAAACCATTTGTGTAGTTGACACCAAGGTATTAAATATCGATAATATCCCCGATATTATCCCGATAATATCTGATTTTTGGGGGTCCGATATTTTAACAACTAACCATAGTGTTATCGTCAATATATCGATATTATCCCGATATTATCCCGATAATATCCCGATAATATCGGGAAGATATTTTCAACATTTTTATGAATGATTTGGGCAATATATCGAGATATTATCGATAATATCCCGATAATATCCTGATAATATCCCGATACAAAACCCAAAAATATTTATATACATTGTATTTGTGAAAACTAGTTTACTCCTTCAACACTTTAACCACCATATCACTTATGTTTTTGTGAAAATACTAAAATATTTATATATATATATATATATATATATATATACATGGTTTTGTTTTGAATTATTTTTGCAAGAAACAAATTTTCACATGAGATGAGTAGTAACTATGGTTATACTCATAACCAACCATTTCCCTACCCTTCATATCTCATTCCTATTGGGATGGAATCAAGCGACTCATGGAAAGAATCCGAGACTCAATCTTCAAATGATTTTGCTTATGGACAACGTCAACCAATCTTGGATCCATATGGGTGGCATGTTAACAATTACATGCAAAACTATTTTGGGGATTTATCATTTGATGACTACTCTTCAAAATATACTTACTCTACACATAGAGATAATGAAAATAGTGAAAATTTTGAACATCATAGGAACTCTATGTGGTACTAAGTCACTCATGTATCTTACCATGCAATGTATAAAGTGTAAAATATTGTAGTAATTCATTATATATAAATGATTATGGTGTGTTTAATCTTCTTTCATTAATTACTACATATTTTCTACACTTACGGTGTTTGCCAGCTCGCTATATAATCAACTTAAATCAGTTAAATCCATCATGCAATGCATTTCCTTCCAATTTTTTGTGATAAACTAATAGATAATTGACTAAATAAACATCTTGCAAAGTTTCAATAAAAATTTCCAAGTTTTTCTTACAATTTCCGTGGTTTTTATTCAATTTTTTCCGATACCGATAATATCCCGATATTTCCTGCGATATTTCCGTGTTTTTTGACTTCCGATATTTCCGATACCTCCGATATTTAAGACCTTGGTTGACACTAATACAAGTATGTGGGTGCTCATTAGTGAATGAGTACACTGAACGCGATCAACCGTAGTTCTCGTATGGAGTATTTATCTATATGTCAAACGAGAACTCATAGTTGCAATAATGCAAATTAGTCCTTAGACCTGAGGCATCATGGTTGTCCTGTGATGCGTTATTGATCTTTGATAGCTCTTAAAGGCAAGCCGTAAAAGATTTGTCTTAAGTGTTGTTGGGATCTCTTAATTCATCATCGGGGCATGTGAATGTACAATAAGGAATCTCTACTTTCGATAAAGAAGGAGAATGTTTTAAGATGTGATTCAGTAAATCTTTGGCCAAAGTATTTTGAGCTTGATTTAGAAAGTTGTTCTTAATCATGTTCTTTTGAATCACATGAGGTTATAAAGCATATTAGGGGTTTGACATAATCAATCCGTACCCTAATAATATGATTTGAAACATTGTATAAGAGAAGGACCGTATTGCATTGCAATTCCAACTGAATAGGTTCTTTATCTATTCTGGTTAGCTTGGGTAGCCTTGATATATTGCTAGATGTCACTCTTGGCTTGTGGAAGTCCTAGGATTGATTGTGATCGATCCAAATAAAGGAAGAATTAAAAAGGGGTTTTAATTCCAGTTGGTTAGAAAGAGTTCTTATATTCTCCCACTGCCTTGCTAATTAGAACCTAATGGATCGCACACCTTAAATGGTTAACTTTGAGTAATACAAATGAGAATGAGGAAATCAATTTGATTGATTTGATGTTGATGATTTACTACGTGTAAAAACGTATTTGGGCCTCGGTAATAGTTAACGGGAAGCCCAAATGGTTAGGTATCAAGCCCAAGGGCTTAAGACACCTAAATATTATGGTTTAAGTGTCATAAAGCCCAATTTTGGAAGCCCAATGGGTTTTGGCCGAAAATGCTTAAGTAAGTATGTATGGGAATTGTTTCCATAAGCTCATTAACACACAAACACAATCCAACATCAACCAAATGGGTTTGGAAGATCAAAGAGAGATAAAAGAGAGTTTTCAAGAGTGAAACACTTTCATCTTTCAAAGTGGTTTAGATTGAAACCAATCTTGAGAATCTTGCACTAGCATCCAAGTATTCTCAAGATACTTCTTCTCATCTCAAGGTTCCATTGGTGTGGAGACTTAGAGGCCATATACTTTTGTGGCTCACATGGAGGAGAAAGATTAAGGAGCAAATATCAAAGAGGAGATCAACAAAGAGGAAATCATCAAGAGAAGACCAAACACAAATTGGTTCATATAATTGCTTCAAGGGTAATTAGATCTTATCCTTTTCTCTTGAATTTTCATTTATGAAAAACATATCAATGTTCATGGCTTAAGATACTTGGAAGCAGTTTTGTTTTTGAATTTAAACAACCACCTTAGACTTCCGCTGCGATTAATTTGATTAAATGCATGTTTAATATTCAAATGAACTTTGGAAAAATGTTTTGGAAATTCCAACACGACGGTCGTATGATATATGGGGTGAATGAGCAAATAATAAGGATGGTGCTCCGGCGCCTTGAAAATCAAGGATCGTATGATATATTTGATGAGTGGATTTCCTTACAGACTAACACTACTTCTAGAAAAGCAAGTAAAATATTGAAAGTGCATTACAGGAAAATATAAGTTGCTCCGTGGGAGGCTTTGGTTTGGTGTTTGAACCCTTTGAATGTAGCTTGAGCCTTGTATTTATAGGAAGAGTTCTTGGAGGAGTAATCGAGGCTTAAAATCTGCATGGTGGAGCCTGATTAGAGCAAGTGGGTAGTCCAATCGACATTTGGGATCGTGAAGTATGGTGTTGTGACCCCATAAATCCCGGTGAATCTCGGCCGCCGCCCTGATCGTGGGTTCTGCGTTTTAGTCCTTCGAGCGAGTGCCAGGGCCGAGGAAAGAAGGCTCCTTCGGCCAGTTCATGGCCGTGATTTAGGCACAAACAGCTGTCCTTCGGGGCAAGCCTTGTTTAAATCGGTGTAATCTTGACACATTCGCCACCCGCCTTTTGCCTTTCGAACCATTACTGAGTTTGCAAGCCACACAGGGTATGTAGCTTCTCGAATGAAGTTGATGTTTAACAGCTTATCCACTTCGGCCTTCATCACTTCATACCGTTCGGTATCGAAGGATTGTCGTTTTTGTCTGACAAGTTTGTAAGCGGGAGAGATGATGAGTTTGTGGTTGATGACTTCGGGGGAGATGCCCGGCATATCGTTGTAGGACCAGGCGAATACTTCCGAATGTTGTCGCAAAAACTATATGAACTCGGTTCTTAAGGCGGCAGTCAATGTTGTGCCGATCTTTACGCATCGGTTAGGCTGGCTCTCGTCTAAGGCTACAGTTTCCAAGTCTTTGGCAGGCTGAGCATGCGGAGTCGGAGTTTCATCTCTTAGGCCGTCGATTGGATCGTTGCCATTCAGCAAGCCTTCCACTGTCAGGGTTTCCCTGGTGGTCTTGGGTGCCACTGACTTTACTGCTATTGCATAGCAGTTCTGAGCACTGAGCTGGTCTCCTCTGACTATCCCCGTGCCGTAGCATGTGGGGAATTTCATTAGTGTCGTTCGGCTGATGATGACATTGTACGCCATTGGACAATCGACAATGAGGAATTGATCGTACACCCTGGTCTTCCGGGGAGCAACGCCGAAGGCGATTGGTAGGCTGACCCTACCGACTAGTTGAACTAAGTCTCCCAAAAAACTAAGGAGGGGCGCTAGCTGCTGATTGATCTAGCTGTCGTCAATTCCTAACTCTCCGAATGCGTCAGCGAAAATGACATTTACCGAACTGCTTGTATCGATCAAGACCCTTCCGACGTCAAAGTCGGCAATCTCAACTCGGATAATCATCAGATCATCATGGGGGTAAAGGATCCCTTCTTCCTCCTCCTCGTAGAAGGTTATAGGTTCCCATCATACCTTCGGCATTTTATTATGCCGGTTGTTCTCGATGCTGAGGACCTGGGGGTATTGAGCCACCTTGACATGCTGTTTCCTTGAGTGGTTGGACGTACCTGCTAATGTTGGTCCTCCACTGATAGTGCTTATCATGTTTATCTGTCGATTTGCGTTTGGGGCAGGTGCCTGCTGCGGCCTGGCGATGTACTGATCCAACTTACCCTCCCGAATCAATCGCTCGACGATTTTTCTTAGGCTTATGCAATCCTCTGTGTTGTGACTGTTGTGTTGGTGGTATTGGCAGAATTTGCCAGTGTCTCTGTTGTCCTGCTGATTGGGTTTCCGGTTGATGGGCTTCGGTATAATCTCATGCTTGTTCTTAAGAACAGCCTCGTAGGAGGCGTTGGGCAGGGTGTAGACTTCTTGCCCTTGGCCATGGTTCGGTAGTGGCGCCCGGTGGTCGTTGCGGCCGAATCCCCCCTTTCCTTTCTTGGAGTGCTCTTGTCGAACTCCGCAGTTTGAGTCCTTCCGTTTGTGTCCTGCCTGATACCCGCTATGTTTCTCGACTGTGCCGTACGACTTCTCTTTCGCTGAGTACTTCTGTGGCATTGTTTCCTCCTGCCGAGCCGAAGGCCTGGTTTTTGAGTTGAAGTATTCAGCCTTAGTGTGGATCGCTACTTGTTTCATCAATTCGTCATAGATACGCCAGTTGCTACTATATATCAGGTACGGAAATGTGAGGACCGAAGGCCACTCTTGAAGGCACCGAAGGCTGCCCTATCATCGGTTTCCGGGCACCTTGAATACTCATGACTAAACCGAGCAGCGTATTCCCGAAGGGGCTTGTCTTCCCGCTGCCGAATAGTGTACAAGTCGTCGGCAGAATACAAGTGATCGGTTTGGATCATAAAATGACTGAGAAAGATCTGTTTCAATTCGTCGAAGGAGTCTACCGTTCTGGGTTCCAACCTGTAGAACCAATTCAGTGCTGCTTCCGTGAGCGAGGATGGGAACAACAGGCATTGCCCTTCATCGCTGAGCCCCTTGCACCCTACGGCAGATTGAAAAGAGTGGAGGTGTGTCAGGGGGTCCTCTACTCCCGTGTAGAACGGTATGCGTAAAGGCTGTAAGTCTCTGTCCTGCGGTGAACGTTTAATGCGCTCAGTGGATGGTCCTGGTCGAAGCTTTCCCCAATCGGGTTCTTGAGAACGAGTTCTATCATCCTCCGTCTTTTGTACCCTCTAAAGGAGGAGGCGGATGATAGGGTCCCTGCTTGGGATCTCCTCGGCTGCATAGTCTTCTGAACGTCCAGGGGACCGGACTGGGTTAACCTCGGAGTACCTCGTTGGTGTTGCCGAATGGTAGGTGGGTGATTGATTCGTGGAAGGAACATACTCATGATCTGATTCTGCCATTAATTCCAAACCTTGCACCCTCCGGATAGGGGATTTATTCCCCAAAACTCTCAATCGGGAGTCGTTGAGGCGAGCATCGATCCTGATCGGTGATCTCTGCCGCTCTGCCTCCCGATCCATCAGCCGATGTCGACAGTCGGAATAGACCTTCTTCGGTATGTGGGGCTTATCTCTTGGCGCCGAGATCACTAGGTGTTTCGAGGGCACAGTGTTGCGTCGATTCAGCTGCACCAAAATGGATTCAACTGCACTAAAATGGATTCACCTGCATCCTCAACTTGTGATACTCGCAAGTGAACGAGCCGTTCGGTAGTATAGCATATGTAAGTGTGAGGTCGATTCCACAGGGATTGGTGATTGAATAATCCAATTCAGTTTTCCTACACAAAACAGAAAAAACAAGAAAGAAAATAAATAAGACAAGAAAGAAAAGAAAAGAAAATAACTCAAGCAGATAAGTTCCCAAGTTCAATTAGATTAACAGATTGATTCTAGCTAAAGTATGATTAAGCCATGGTGTTTGGTCCTAACCTTGTATTCCTAATTCCCTAATTTGATCATTTGTTGTCTAACCTAAACTAAGCATTAGGAATTCATTAAGCATAGAAGAACATTTTAAACAACCAAGTATGTATCTAATCCTTGTTGTCGAATGTCCATACATACTCTTCCTATTCATAGTTCAATTCGAATTAAAGCATGGTGTCTACTCTTAATTCAAACCAAGATAGCTAACATGCAAGCCTAAATGGTGATCAATCATTTAAACTAGCATATTAACTTATAAGCATAATGAATAAGAACAAAAACCATAATTGAAACTTGGAAACTAATCAGACTTGAAACTAAAGAAAAGAATTTACATAACAATGAAAAGTAAAGTGGAACTAAGAAAAACTTAAGGAGAATTTCAGCACAAAGATTTCATTACAACAATTGAAAACTAGAAAGAGAAACTAAGAGAATTTGAGGGAGAGAAGGGAGGGGAGCTCTAGAGAAGTGTTAAGAGCTCCCCCCTTTGGGGATATTTTATGAAGCTTGAAGACTTCTATATTTATAGGGCTAGGAGGGAGGAACATCATGATGAATTCCAACACCACCATTCCTCTTTTAATACAATCCATAACTCCCACTTCATCTTGTCTATGTTAGTGTGGTTGGAATCAATTACATCTCATACTTCTTTTGTTGCACCTCAAGCTTTCTTCATATGGGATTTCAAAGGTGTTCAATTGTGGCTGCCTTTCGCTGCCAACCCATGTGGGTTTTCTTTTGGTTGCTGGAAAAAACGATTCTTCTTAACTAGGCTTGGTGTAGGAAGGCCTGAGGTTTCAATATGTATCCAATGGGGCTCAAATTTGGATATGTCATAAAAGACACCCATTGGAACAACTTTTATGAAGAATGTATTCCCATCTGAGTAGTACAAGTATACGTTTTGGGCCTTGCAAGTTGACTGCTGTAAATAGACTGGAATTGACTTCATGGTGTGCATTTTGATGGGCCCACGGATTGGGCTTGGCTTCATCAATTGATACGTTTGAGCAGTCCATCTTGCAGTTCAGAATCTCTTCTTTCCAACCACATATTAATTTGGTCAACACAAGTTGGGAAGAGGAAGCTAAAGCCGAAACAAATTGCTAACTCAGTCTGCTCGTTTTTGCATCATTTTGCATCTTTTCCTATCCAAAGCCACCATTGCTACCTAAGGCCCAATGAACTGAATGATAAACAGAAAAGGGATTAAAAGCACAGTTTTAACTCAATAACATAACCAAATCATAAGCTAGAGGGGTATAAAATGATATACAATTATGAACTTATGACGCAGGTGTTGCCTTTGCCACCTTCTTTCCCTTCTTCTACCGACGAGGAGTCTGCAGACTCTAAGAGGATTGGTAGGTTTGAATGTTTTGTGTTTGTTGATGGCTAAGCAACTGTTGCATTTCATCCACTTTGGACGAGAGAAGATTGTTGTGTTCCTGTAATTTAGCCATGTCCTGCCGAAGAGCCGTGATTTGAGCTAGGAGCTTGGCCTCGGTGGCAGTTTGGATTATAGAGGAATTACCCCATGGTGTACATGGGGGTAGCGTTGGGCTAGCTCCGCCTTGCCTACCGAACGGTAATCCTTCCTACGATAGGAACACAGGTACTGATGTGGTTCCCATATGTTTAGGGATAAAGGGTCGATGTTTATCTTTCCCACAGACGGCGCCAAACTGTTGTTGCGAAAAAGTGGTTCGGCACCTTTTGGGCTCAACTTAGTGATGTTGGGCCTTTGGAATGCTTTGGGCCTCGGTAGAGCATGTGATCTGCAAGACGAGAAACGCTCGGTAAGACCTAGGACACCGGTGTGGTACCGGCCGAAGGCTCTCCGATACTTAAGTAAGTACGGATTTAGTAAAGAAAACTGACAGATCAATAGGCAGTATGCCGTAAGTTCTGTCTACCTCCATTTTGGGACTGTTGTCCTTCTTTATAGGCCTTGGGAGGTGTGCACATTGTTTAGAATTTCGATGTGGGACTGTAGACATTGGATGGGAGTGTGCCACGTGTCCCGGAGAAGGGAGTTGCCCTGATCACAGAATCGATAGGCCAGGTGCCGAAGGCTACCAACTATGCCCTATCTTGTCCACGTGTCTTGTTCCTATAGGCTGTTCATTTTGGTATAAATAAATACTGAACAATCAGCCCCTATAAATAAGCGGGACATTTTGGAAAAGGCTAAAGGAGAGAGAAATATTTGTAAAAGAAGCCAAAATGTTCAAAAATGCCCTTATTTATTTTTGGATTTCCTAAGGAATCTTTTACATTTGCATGTCTTTAGTTTAAAAGTTGAGCGGTTTTTCTGTCTTTTTTGAAAACGTTTTGGTTTTTTCCAAAACTGAAAGTATTTTTTGTGGCTAAAACCTAAATTTTCTTCAATAAGCAAGCAATACATTAAATGAGGGACTTTTTTTGGTCCAAAAGAAAAAGGCCATTGTAAATGTTGACTAAAAATAATCTGACTAGATACCTTACTTTGTTTAAGTAGAAAGATGTCTTGTATTGTTTGGTTAATGCTGTTATTGACCTTCCAATATTTTATTTAGTAAATTTGAAAATGTGCTACAGTTATCAACTGCACAGGTTTTAAATTATTGATTTCCCTTGTTTTATCATTCTCATGTGTGTATGCATGCATGGATCAATGTGAAGATAATAATCTTCAAGTCCCAATTGTGATATTCTCAATTATCATAATTATTGCTTGACACTTAGTATCTTCAAGTCATAGATTGGGTTTTCATGATAGATTGGTGGATTTGATCATGGGTTGTATTACTATTGCGATGTGCTCTAATTAATCCTACCATGGTCTCACACAAGGGAATCATCTATCACCCTATCTTTTTTTTATTTGCGCGGAAGGGTTATTAGCTTTGTTGAATACTGCACATTGGCAAAAACAACTTCATCGTGTTTCTGTTGCCCAAGGAGCTCCTACTCTGACACACTTGTTTTTTGTTGATGATAGTTTGTTATTTTGTACTGCTCATCTATTTTATTGTCATTCCTTGCTGACTATTCTTAGGTCATATGAGAGGGCATCTGGGCAAAAAATTAATTTTGATAAATCAGTGGTTTGTTTTAGTTCAAACACTGATCTAGTGATGCATCAGTTAATTTCTAGCATGATTGGGGTGAGTATTGTCCCCTGTCATGAGCAATACCTTAATTTACTTGCGATTGCGAGGCGAAGCCGCTCTCAAATGTTTAAGCATGTACGTGATATGTTATGGAGTAGACTACATGGATGGAGTTCAAAGTTGCTTTCTTCGGCTGGGAAAGAGGTGCTCATCAAATCGGTGGCTCAGGCACTTCCCACTTATACTATGGGGGTTTTCTAATTGCCACATGCCTTATGTTAGGATTTTTCGGCAATGATTGCCCGTTATTGGTGGGGGAAAGCAAGGAAACACAGTATCCATTGGATGAGTTGGAGGAAACTTTGTAGGCCTAAATGCTTAGGGGGTCTTGGATTTAAAAATTTTGAGGCTTTTAATAAAGCTGTAGTAGCGAAGCAAGCATGTAGACTCTTGGAGAATCCCGACTCCTTAGTTGCCTGTATTATGAAGGCAAGATATTTTCATGCAGGAGATTTCCTACATGCAGAGGCGGGGAATTGTCCTTCCTTAGTTTTTCGAGCTATAGTTTGGGGCAGACAAGTAATTGAGCAAGGTCTGGTGTGGCGAGTTAGTAAAGGGTAGTTTATTAGGGTGTTCCGAGATCAATGGATCTCTAAACCTTTTACCTTCAAGCTTGCCCTCAACAAAGGGCTTCCTCAACATGCAACTGTATCGAATTTGATAACTCCTACTGGGGGATGGGATACGTCTCTAATTGATCAAGTTTTTTTGTGACGAGGATAAGGAGGCTATCTTGAATATACCCCTTTCTTCCATGGTTCAGAGAAGTGATAGATAGTTTTGGTTTTTTGAGAAGAATAGTACGTATTCTGTGAGAACGGACTATCGGATTGCTTTGCGGCTGGGCAATTTATGTGACGAAGGGGAAGGGAGTTCATCGGATATAGGAGCTCAGATGGCGTTTTGGAAGAGATTGTGGAGGTTGGAGATTCCGAATAAAATCAAATTATTTTCATGGCATGCTGCGTTTGATATTCTTCTGACTGTAGTTAATTTATTTACGAGGAAAGTGATTTCTCCTCCGCTATGCTCCAGGTGTGGCAGGGAAGGGGAGACTACTATGCATGCTCTCTGGCAATGCAAGGGTAATAAACAGTTTTGGCAATTGTTTTCGTATTGGCATAGGGTGAAGGTGGCGGGTAGCTCCTTTGCAAACTTTTTGGAGAAGGCTGCCAATGTTTTAAAGGGTTTGGAGTTTGAGTCTTTTGTATGTAGTTGTTGGAAAGTATGACAGTTGCCCAACTCCTATATCCATGGTATACCTCAAGCTTCTATGGAGAAGGCTGCAAATCAGGTAAGGGACTTATATGCGCAACATAAATAATGCAATGTGAAGACAAAAGCTGATCGGGTGGCGTAGTAGGCGAAGAGGAGTGGGCGGTTTGGTTCGTGATTGGCATGACGAGTTTTGTTGGGGTTTTGCAGCTGCTAGCTCAGATGGTTCCGACATTTTGGGAACTAAGTTGACAGCTATGCGTAGCGGGCTACTTTTGGCAGTTGCTAAAGGTATGGTTTATTTGACTGTCACTTTTGATTCACAAGAAGCTGTGAATATGATTAATGGCACTGATGGGTGGTTGAATACTATGGGTAATCTAGTTGATGATATTTGGATGTTACTGGTGCAGTTGGGTAATGCAAAGGTGGTTTATCAGCCTCGTGAAGTTACAGTGTGGCTCATGCTATGTCTCAATTGGGATTGAGGGAAGGCAATCAATTTGAGGTGGGTTCGATATAGATTCAACCTTTACTAGGAAAAGATGGACAAAGGGGTTAGTAAAATATGTATTGCGGTGATGCGGTACTCTTTTTCTTTGGAGTAATGCTATTTAGACACACAAAATTGACCACATTAGTTGACCACCTTATGTGGCAGCTGATGTGGTCATGCCATATCAATTAATGAATATTACTATGTGGATTTTATTTTTATTTCTTTCTTTTTTAAAAAATTATTAAAAACAAAAAATAGAAGTGAAATTTAAATAAATAAATAAAAAAGTTGGACTTTTTTCGTCTCCAACACACCCTTCTTCCTCCATCAAATCTACATATCCTATCCCCATCAAAACTAGAGAAGAGATATAGATATACTCTAGCACTCCTTTCTTCCTCATCAAAGTTACCTATCCCTTCAAAACCAGAGAAGAGATATAGATATACTAGAGAAGAGATCAAATTCAAGAAAAACAACAAAATTACAAGAAGGGAGGAACCCAATCAAAACCAAAGGATTTTGATTTTGATTTTAAATTTTGGTGTTTTGAGGGTTTTTCAAGAATCAATAATCATCATCTTCGATCATAAGTGAGCAGTGACCATCAGATCTAGAGTATTTGGAGATCGCCAACACGTGGGGATGTGAGCGGAAGCAACATGGCAGATATGGCGACGACGGCAATGTCGATGTGTAAGGCGGAGAGTACAAGAAGGCAAAGACGTCAGTGTAGTGGGACATAGAGAACTTCCAGATCCCCAAGGTCTGCGACACCCACGCCGTCGCCCAGAACATTAGTTCTACACTCATCAAGATGAAGAAGAAGGGAGTGCTGGAGACGAAGAGTCTAGGGATGTTAGGGTTTTTTATTTTTTATTTCAATTTTATTTTTTGTTTTTAATAATTATTAAAAAAAGAAAGAAAGAAAAGTAAAATCCATATGACATGACCACATCAGTTGCCACATAAGGTGGTCAGCTAATGTGGTCAATTTTGTGTGTCTAAATAGCATTACTCTTTTCTTTGACCGTTGGAGGTTTTTATGGTAATGTTTTAATGAGGCCACTTTGTAGCACCTAAAAAAGCTAGGACCTCTAGTTGTTTTGATGTTGCTTCTATATGTTAAAGTTCTCATTTTGATAAAATAAAAATAAATAAAAAACCCAAAACTAATAGCCCCTTCTTCTTCTCTCCTCTCTTCTGCTGCTTCATGCAACTGAACTCAGTCCAATTACTCACCAATTAATGCCCCAAATTCAGAACCCTAATCTCCATCGCATTGGCAACTGCAAAATCCTAACTCCACTAATCATCAGCAGCAATGGAGCAGGTGAAGACCATAGGGAGAGAGCTTGCGATGGGCTCTCAAGGCGGCTTCGGCCAATCCAAGGAGTTCATGGACCTCGTCAAGTCCATCGGCGAAGCTCGATCCAAGGCTGAAGAAGAGCGCATCGTCCTCCTCGAGATCGAAACCCTAAAACGACGTCTCTCCGAGCCCGAAATCCCCAAGCGCAAGATGGGGTACATCATCCGCCTCGTCTACGTCGAAATGCTCGGCCACGACGGCTCCTTCGCCTACATCCACGCCGTCAAGATGACCCATGACGACAATCTCTTGCTCTCAAACGCACCGGTTACCTCGCGTTTCGCTCTTCCTCAGCGACGATCACGATTTGATCATCTTGATCGTCAACACCATCCAGAAGGATCTCAAGTCGGACAATTACCTTGTCGTTTACAAGCTGATCAACGATGAGACTGTGCCCGCCTTTTTGCCCCAGAAAGAAGGCCATCATGGCGCTTCACCGCTTTTATCAGAATCTCCGGTCCGTCATCGGTTTGTATCTGGTCTCGAATTTCCGGAAGCGGCTTTGTGATAACGATCCGGGAGTCATGGGTGCCACGCTCTGGCCCTTGTTCGATCTCATTACCGTCGATGTGAATTCTTATAAGGATTTGGTGGTCCGCTTTGTCAGCATTCTCAAACAGGTCGCCGAGCGCAGGTTGCCCAAGACCCACGATTACCATCAGTTGCCGACGCCCTTTATTAATGTGGGAAGTTTTTGGCATGATAGAGGAATTGAAATAATGAGCTTTGTTTGTTGTTTGTTGTAACGTAATGTAGTAATGGAATTAGGTTGATAATGCAAATTAGATTGTTGAAGATCTTGGCATTGTTGGGGAGTGGTGATAAGCAATCGAGTGAGAAGATGTATATGGTACTCAGCGATAATGCAGATTAGATTGTTGAAGATCTTGGCATTGATAAGCAATCCAGTGAGAAGATGCATATGGTAGCCGGGGATATTTTCAGGAAGTGCGATTCTACCAGTAATATAGGAAATGCTGTACTTTATGAGTGTATTTGTTGCGTTTCTGCCATATATCCAAATCCTAAGTTGTTAGAACAGGCTGCTTAAGTCATCTCAAGATTTTTGAAGGTTTGAAGTTTTTGTAATTTTTCAGTGTAATTTTCTGCAAATTATAGTCTGCATGTAGATTATTTGGAGAGTTAAACACCAATTCCTTGTTGTATATTTGGTCGACAGAGTGACAGTCATAATTTGAAATATATGGGCATCGATGCCCTTGGTCGACTAATAAAGATCAGTCCAGAGATAGCAGAGCAACACCAACTAGCCGTCATTGATTGCTTAGAGGTGAAAGGATTCTGCTGGGTTTGATGGATTGGTTTCAAATCATGCTTTAAACTTTTAATTTAGATGAAGTTTGATGTGCATGATGCAGGACCCAGATGATACTCTGAAGCGAAAAACATTTGAACTATTGTACAAGATGACCAAGTCCTCCAATGTGGAAGTGATTGTGGATCGTATGATTGATTACATGATTAGCATTAATGATAACCATTACAAAACATATATAGCTTCTAGATGTGTGGAGCTTTCGGAGCAATTTGCACCAAGTAATCAATGGTTTATCCAGGTAAGAGTAATACATGTTGCCTTTTATATTCTAGTTATCATGGGAGTATTTTGTTATTGCTTATTAAACACCCGATGTCATCCATGCCTGATATTCTTTCTCTGCAGACCATGAATAAAGTCTTTGAACATGCGGGAGATTTGGTGAATGTCAAGGTGGCACATAACTTGATGAAGTTGATTGCTGAGGGATTTGGAGAGGATGATGATTCTGCAGATAGTCAGTTGAGGTAATCTGCGGTATGTAACTTTAATTTTGCACCTTATGTTTATAACTGTTTTATTCAATGTCATTAAAAAGTTGCTATTTCAGTTATTATATTCCCTGCTATGTTTATTGCTATGTTTGTTGTTTGTGATGAAAATCATTTTGATGTCGCAAAATTGCTAAGGCTTTTCATTCTTTTGGCCATTGAGTTCAACATTCCCTGATAAATTCAGCATAGGAGATATAATGCTGCATTCACCTTTTTATAGTACTGCTATTTGTGTAACATTTGAGGATTATATTCTAGTAGTATGTTTACAACATTTTGTGCATTGCTTGCTTCTGCACTATGTCTTAAACCATTGCCTTGCTTTCCCTGTTTCTGCATGTTAAAGAACTAAACTTCTTTATGTGCAGGTGGAGTCATATTTGCGTATAATTGGTGAGCCAAAGCTTCCATCTGTATTTCTTCAGGTACATTCTGTCCTCTCAGTTCTTTTCTTTATGTAGAAAATTTTGGAAGAATATTCCTGTTGATATCTGAATTTTAGTTGTGATCTCAGGTCATTTGTTGGGTTTTGGGGGAATATGGAACTGCTGATGGAAAATATTCTGCTTCCTATATCACTGGGAAGTTATGTGATGTGGCAGAGGCGTATTCAAATGATGAATCCGTTAAGGTATCCCTCAAACTCAGTTTTTTGTAACTAGAGGTTCATTATCTGCATTTGTAATTTTTTAGGGTTTGATTTGAAGAAATTTTCCATGCTTCTTAAATTTGGTAATGAGGTCAGGGTATAATTGTATTAAACGAGATACAATTTAATTATATCTACAATTAAAAATGCATATAAAGCTAGAATCCGAATAAAAATAATGGGAGTGCAAATCATAATTTGAAAAAATATTTTCTTAAGAATTGGGATTAAAAGGTAATTTGAAGTACAAATTTACTTTGATTAGAATAAGCAGGGTCCCTGTGTAGTTATAGAAACATGAGAGCTTTTGGAAAGAATAAAGAAGAGAGCGCAGGGCACACAATTTTTATTTTCCATTTGCTTAAGAAACAAACAACCACAAATTTTGTATTTTATGAGTATTTCATAGGTTTAAAATTTTCTTCTCACAATTTTATATTTGGTTATCTATTCATAAAAAGAGCACCGTTTGTATTTGTGTATATATTTGTATCTTACTTGTTGAAACTGAAGTGAGTCTGTTCTTCTCATACAGGCTTATGCGGTTACAGCAATCATGAAAATATATGCCTTTGAAATTTCAGCTCAGAGAAAAGTGGATATCCTACCTGAGGTGCATATAATGAACTTTAATACTTTGACAACAATATCAATTTGCATGCATTAATCGTCTGCATAGATTTGAACACCTTTCGATGGCAATCTTGCTTTTGTAGCATAATGTGGAATTTCATTTATTTTAATCTTAGTCTTTATTATTTTTGGTTACCATTTTTTATTTTATTTTAGATTAAATAGGTCATATAGGATGATCCCATCTCTCTTTTCCCAAGTGATGGTTTGCTAATAGCAAGGTACAAACTAGTTTTCTGTAGCACAGTACTTGGCTATCAAGGTGCCATCTTCTAGAACTTTGTTGCTGTAGGGGTTGTTAAAGCTATGGAAGTTACTGTTTTACCCTCACTGGGCTAGGGTGATAAAAAATTGCTCCATGTTTGTTCAGTATAGTCCTAATTTTTGCATTTGTATCTGAGGTTGAATCAGTTGTTTTCCTACGAGTGGTTTTTTTCTTTTAGTTTCCTGCTAAAAATAATGCATTATGATTAGTAATTATGCTCATAATTGTAAGAGTTCTACTGGTATTTATGCCATTTTATTTTGCTTTCCCTGAGAGAAGATAAGATTTGTTAACTTGCAGATCCTTGACTGAAAATTAAGTTGAAAGATTGAAAGTTCAAATCTCACCGTACAGTTTGCACACTAGATTGAACAGGCATCCCTTTATAGATTAGCATCAGTCATGACTGGAATGAATTTATTCTTCCCGAATGATGGAAATTGCATTGTATGTAAATATGCTTTTAGTAGTGGGTTGAATTTCTCTAAAGAGCATAGCTAAATCTGAATAAGATGTTTAATCAAAAGATGTAATGATTAACATGGATTCTGATAGATTAGTGGCAGTGCAGAATTCTCCTAGTAGTTTGGGAAAAAAGGACTTGAATTCTCCTACGTTCGTTTAAGCTGCTGTTCAATTCACTCAAGGTGGAATGAGCATGTTTGCTATTTTTGCTTTTTCACCTGTTCAGAGCTTAGCTTTAGGGTTTAGGGTTAAGTTTTCCTGTTTGGTGGGCCTTCAAATCATCCATTTAGCGCTTAGGGTATCGGGTTTAGCTCTCAGGTTATCGGCTACCATTCACAATAGTTAAACCATAAACTCTAAAGCGCTAACAAGCAATTCTACATCCTAAAGTAACAAATTGTTTTGAAACAAAAATTAAAGATGAAAAATGAAAACAGAAATGAGACTTGAAAACAAAACGGACTGAGCAACTGCTCAAGCCGCTTTCAAAGAATTCAACATCAGCTCTAGCAGAATGACGTGTGCACTGTAGATCATCCGCTCTTGAATGGTTGACTATATGTATGTATGTATGCATGTAGTTTCTTAATCTTTTAATGATTGAAGGTTTAGTCAGCAAGAAGTTGAATCAGAGTTGAAATGTTCTTTTAAGTGGTTAGTGGTGGGGCTCTTTTGAAATAGTTTCTATAATTTTACTTTATACAATGGTTAATGCTAGAGAAATGTGCTTGATAACATTCAGATATTATGTGCAGGATTTGTAATGTGCACATAAAAATGTGTGTGTGTCAATGATCAGTGGCCCTAGCTTTGAGGTTCAGAGCTCTATAGTTGCATGATGAATGTTTAATGCTTTTTTTAAGTTGAAGTTTTCTGGACACCATTATAATGTTGACATTCATCTAATCAATGATTAGCTATAATGTTGTCATTTTCATTTTGTTTTGGCCTGTCATGTAAGTATATATCGATTGATAAAAATCTTTCTTCCCTTGCAGTGTCAATCTTTGGTGGAAGAATTGTCAGCTTCTCACTCAACAGATCTGCAGCAGCATGCATATGAATAGCAAGCTGTCATTAGCTTAGATGCTCCTGCAGTTGAGAGTATTATGCCGTCAGACACAAGTTTTGAAGACATTGAGGTCATATTTAATTGCATTATCTACTTGTACCCTTCTTTTTTTGGCTTCTCCTTTAAAGTATTAAGAACTATAGTAGTTCTGCATTTCTCTTTTCCTTGTTATTTGGTGGTTGTTGGCTTACTATCTGAACCTCCTGTTTTCTAATGGTAAAGTCTAATGGTTGTTTAACCTTGTGATTGCATAAAGTTTGGTGACCCTCTTATTGTTATATGCCAAACAATATACCGTAACTTTAATTTTGTCTGGGTTTTTTTTTAAAATGTATCTTTTGGAAAGCATTTGGTGAGATATATCAAATAGAATCCTTGAAGAATATAAATTAGGTAGAAGGAAAGGGAACTAATGTATGTCTCATTAAAAAATGCAGTAGCCTTGTAAATTGTTCTAATAGACTTTTCCACGTCGTGATAATGTACCTTTCTCCCATATGGATACGCTATCTTTGATGCAACATAATTCAGTTTTTCAGATCATGATTGTGTTTGTGTTTCACAGATACGTTATTATGAATCGTGACACAACATTAAATATTTTTAAAACCGTATAGATCCAGAAGAATATTTTCCAAAATAGAAATACTATGACAAATGAACATGTATCCTAACTGACCGTGAATGCGGAAGGAATAGCTTTGCTTGCTTCCTTGTCAAATATGCCCTATCCGTACTACTTATGGGATGAAGTTTGAGAAAAAGTAAGGGCCCATATCTGACAATTACAAGGGCATTAGTGATATTTTTTAAATACTGAACACTCAGCCCCTATAAATAGGCAAGCAAATCATTAAATGAAGGACTTTTTTGGGTCCAAAAGAAAAAGGCCATTGTAAATGTTGACTGAAAAATAATCTGACTCTGTTTAAGTAGAAAGATGTCATGTATTGTTTGGTTAATGCTGTTCTTGACCTTCCAATATTTTATTTGGTAAATTTTGAAAATGTGCTATGAATGAATATATGTATACAGTTATCAACTGCACAGGTTTTAATAGGGTCAGCAAATTATTGCTTTCCCTTCTTTTATCATTCTCGTGTATGCATGCATGCATGGATCAATGTGAAGATAAGAATCTTCAGGTCCCAATTGTGATAGTGTCAGTTATTATTATTAAATTGTACATGGTTTTCTGAAGCCTTATTATTGCTTGACACTTAGTATGTATGCTCGTGCTGGAGGCACTATTTGTAGATTTCCTTGTTAAAAAAAAAATACAAAGATTTCTTTATTGTAGTTTTGGCACATATAAACATGATGATATAGATCTTGTGGTTTAGATCGAGAAAAATTCGGAATCAGTTTATGAATGATTAAAATTGCTTATTTGACCAACATGCATCATATTATACTGGCGAAACTTAATTTATGTAGCTGCCTTTGGTTGGTAATACCTGGATGTTAATCAAGTGATTCTAATTGGTATTACACGACATGCTTTAATTAGTTTCCCGACTCCTTCGTCCCTGGTCCTTGCATCTTATTTCTTCCCTTTAGTTATAAGTTGCTCTTTTCATGGATTTTGCATTTGTATTTCTCTAATATGCTTGAAAACCTTGATTTTGGATCATGCGGAAACCATTTATTTATCTATTTCTTGAATAAGATTATTTTGTGCAATATTAATATTCATCTTCTCTTGCAGATTGATAAAAGGCTTTCATTCCTCAATGGCTATGTCCAGCAAGCACTAGAGAAAGGTGCTCAGCCCTATATTCCTGAGAATGAGTGCTTTGGAATGTTAAATATCAGCAACTTCAGTAACCAAGATCAGCATGAAGCTTTAACCCATGGTCTTAGGTTTGAGGCATATGAGCTTCCAAAGCCAGCAGTGCCATCAAGAATTCCTCCAGCTGCAGTTGCATCCTCAACCGAGCTTGTTCCAGTTCCTGAACCATCTTATGCTAGGGAGATCCGCCAGCCTGCATCATTGCCACCTGTGTCAGATGCAGGATCATCGGAACTTAAGTTACGACTAGATGGTGTTCAAAGAAAATGGGGTAGGCCAATTCCTCCCCAGCATCAAATTCCTCTAGTTCTAGTTCCCAGAAATCAGCGAATGGGGTCACCCAAATAGATAGCGTGAGCACTTCAAATTCAAAAACACGTGATACTTATGAGTCAAGGAGGCCACAGGTTGAAATTTCTCCAGAAAAGCAGAAGCTTGCCAGTTCACTGTTTGGGGGATCATCAAAAACCGAGAGGAGGCCATCTTCTGCCAACCATAAGGTGTCTAAGGCGAATATCCATGCTTCAGAGAAGCCCCAGGTACCAAAGGCAGCAGCTGTACACACTGAAGTTAATCATGAACCTTCTCCAGACTTGCTCGATTTGGGTGACTCAACCAGTAGTACTGCTTCCACTGTAAATCCTTTCAAGCAGTTAGAAGGGCTTCTTGATCAAACTGAAGTTGCATTAACTGCAAATCAGGGTGCAGCTGGTGCTGCTAAGACACCTGATATTATGGGAATATATGCAGGTGCATCTCTCAGAGGGCTTAGTAGCAGTGTTGGCGACCCTTTGCCGACCAATAGGGATGAGTTTAATCTTGCATCTGAGTTATCAAATGTTACAAGAACTGCTCAAAGTGGGGTAACACAATTGAATAAGGGTCCTAACCCTAAAGATTCCTTGGAAAAGGATGCACTTGTAAGGCAGATGGGTGTGACCCCGACAAGTCAGAACCCCAACTTGTTTAAAGATTTGCTTGGTTAAAACTGTTCAGAATGGCGAACTTTCGATCATGATTGTTCGAGATTGTTTGCTTTGTGGTATGTGCATGGTCTTTCGGTGTGGCTGGCTATATGATAGGAAATACAACTCAATTCAGACAAGTTTCAAGGCCACCATGCAGAGCTGTAAAGGCACCATACACCAAGAATGGTGGCAAAAATGAGGTATAGGCTTCTGTATTTGTTGGACAGTGGCTTATGTAGGAATATAACCAAGTTGGTGATGCTTGAACATGTTGGTTTGAGCCATTTCAATGCGGAGCTTTTTCTTTGCGGCAATGCGGCCGGTTTTGCAGCGCTCCATGGACACATGGTTGTGCCGTGCATATTTGTCTACATTTACACTGCTGTGTGCCTCTCTCTTGTTATAATATGCACGACACTCTTGCTGCTCATCAAGCTTTTCATTTCATGTCCTTGTTGCAGGATTATCAAAAAATCTTGAACAAAAATACCAGCAACATCACTAATACAATGAGACAATCTTTCAACAAAAATATGTTGGGCATATTTGGATGCATGTTTACAGTTAATGTCTGATTTTCAACAAAACTTGATTGGAAATTATGAAATAGACAAAGTACATGTGTGGAATGAAAGCATTAGATAAATCCAGCTTGCAACCAGTTTTGTTCATCTGCGGATAAATGCTGGATGCATCAATTGAGAAGAAAGGTATTGCCTTATGCAACTTAAAATGGAATCTCAGAAACTGCTGGCGCCTCAACACACCTTGATTACCAGACCATTGCTTGGAAATTTGGTTCGTATCGACAGCTGAACCTGGGGCTTACATAAACCACTTTGGAACTTCATTGCCTGAAAATTTAATATCGAATGTTGAGTGCTAAGAAAAATGATTTAACCCAAAACAAAAAGAAAAAAAAAAATTCACACCCTGAAAACTACAACATATACCCCGGAGATGCACAGCAAAATTTGAATTGAACACACAACGCAGATATATGACCAGAAAATGCAAAGATATCATTCAACATTTAATGGATTTACATACTTTGGCTCCTCATTAAGATCAGTGTGCCTCCTCTTTGGGTGATCCGCCTCTCCTCTTGGAGCTTCATGATCACCAACATCGACGACGTTAGCACGATGATCATCATCAAGTACCGTGAAATCTGATAACCGAGGCCTCTTGCCAAGACTAGTCTCTGATGCTGAAGGCAAGGAAAGCAATTCGTTGCCTTGTTGTTGATCATCATGAATATCATCGTCCACTGCCATCGCATCAGGCAACAACCACTGCCTTTGCCCACGATCAACTGTGACATCAGCAACCTGGTGGCCTAATAGGTGGACCCCGCAGAGGATTTTAACGGGTGTGGGCAAGCCATAGAACACAAATATAATTTGACACATATTACCCTGCTGCAACCGTGTCAGTTCTTCCCCCACACATAATGGAATAAGGTGGTGATTAGCCTCATAAGTTAGTACCTTGCTCAGATTCAATAATGGAATATGCTGAAGATCCACATGAGTTTCCCTTGCCTTCATATGTGTCAATTGGACCATTTTTCTATCGATATGAACATATGCGTCTGCCCTGCCTCTATCAACATATAACTTTCCTTTATTAACAACACATAGAACCAATCTTAACGTCTCCCAATCTAAATTTGGAGGAATTTCAAAACAAACTTCACATCGAGCAACAACCTTAGAATAAGAGTATTCGTCGCCTGGAAGAGTAATTGCTTCTTTACAACAGCTGAACCACTTTGGTACTTCATCGCCTGGAAGAATAATTGAAAATTGAGAATGCGGACGAGAAGATACCTACAATAGAATTGGTTACAACAATCATCATCTTAACCATAAAACATAGAGGGAGAGACAAAGAGAGACACAGTGAGAGAAGAGACAGAAACCTGATCCAGAAAATAATTTTCTGTGATGTCATAGCCACGTAGTCTAGCGCAATTGATCAAACTCAGACACTCAACCTCCGATGATAGTGGCAGTTTTGGAATTTTTTCCAATGATGTGCAGTTATTGAGGTCTACGAAACCTACTCTTAGTGGAAGCACTTCTTGTGGAATTTCTAGAAGACTCTTGCAATCACTCAAGTCAAGCCTGTACAAGCACACAAATTTGCTAATGCATTCCGGAGGCGTGACAAAATTGATTCCAGCTAGAAGAAGTACTCGTAATGTGGACCAGCAATAAAGCAGCCGTAATTCAAGCCCAGTAAGATTGAAGCATCCACTAAGATCCAAAACTTCAAGTCCAGTAAGATATGAAATTGATAGAGGCAATTCTCTTATGCCACTTTCTTGCATATTCAATCTTCGTAGTGATTCCATCTTGACTTCTATTTTTGGGAAACTCTCAAGCCTTTTGCAATTTGAAAGATCAAGTTCTTCAAGAGATTTCAATCTAAGTCTTGTTCCAAACCTCGTAAGCTTAACGCATCTAGAAAGATCCAATTTAACAAGTTTATCAAGGAGTCCAACAGAATCATCAACCTCAACCAAACTTGTACAACCTCTTAGATTCAAGTCCTTTATGTTTGGGATTCCGGATAAGTCTGGAATTTTTTCTAACGATTGACAATGACTTAAATTCATATATGTCAGGTTTGGCAAATGCTGTGAGACAAGAACACAAAAACAGGAAATAATTAATCACACGCTTCAAAAGACAAAAACTTAGAAAACAATTTTCATTTTTTTTCCTTCTGAAATTAACAACTGTATTTGAAATTATATGTTATAGATGAAAATAATTTCAAATACATACCTTAAATCTCTCCAATTGTCTGATATGACTGCGAGACATTTTGAACTTAACAAGATGATTTCCTTGAAAATTGGGTGGCAAAGATTGTAACTGATATCCATCCCAATCAATCCATCTTAACACGTTGGGCAGATAGTTAATGTCCCCACATAGAGATGCATTATGGTTTATGAAAATTTGAAGATTCACCATATTACGAAAGCATTCTGGATTCAAAGTTATCTCAGCTAGTTCTGGAAGCTTCACCATGATGCCTTTAATATTTCTTGTTCCCTAAGATGGAAAAGCATTAATTAGGAAATAAAGTCATTGTACAAACCAAAATGCAAGCACATTTTGTTAAGAAAATTAAGGTAACATAAGGTATTCTTTCTTGTCAAATTGAATATAATAACATATGTGATACTTACTGTACTTTCCATTAGAACTTGTTTGACATCCTCGTAAAACCACAATCTACTGCGCCGGCCAGGATCATTGGGGGATTCTTTGTGAACTATATCCTTGCCCAGGTTTGCTAGCAAGTCGTGCATTAAAATCTCACTCCATTCAATAGTTATCAATGCCTTATCAACGAATTCTTCAATGAATTTTTTGGGTACTAATTGTACCACACAGTCCTCATATTCACCCTTGAAGAAACATGCAATGTCGAGAAAATATTCTTTTGCGCGATGATCCAAGGCATCATAACTTTTTTGAAGTATTCTCTCAATATGGGTATAAGGTTCTCCTTCGTAACCATTTAATGTATCTTGCCAAAGTCGTATATCCATACCACGAAGATGAGAACCTAAAATTGTTAGAGCTAGTGGAAGGCCATCAGCAAAAGCTATTGCACGTTGTGCGAGTTCCAAATAATCTTTTGGAGGTTCACTTCTTCGGAATGCATGCCAACTGAAAAGCTCAAGAGCTTGGTTGCAATCTAACTTATTCACCTCGTATATCAACTCAATTTCACGATTTTTAGCAATCTCCTATTTTTTGTAGTAATGATTACTCTACTACCCTCACCAAACCAATCATCTCTAGCCAAGTTTTCTAACTGCTCCAATTGGTCCACATCGTCAAGAATTAATAGAATCTTTTTATGCCTCAGCCGTTCTTTTATAACACCGATTCCTTCATCAACATTGCCAATTTTCAAATTTTTGCCTAGAATCTTATCAAGAAGAGTCTCCTGTAGCTGGACTAAGCTTCCTTCTCTAACATTTGGCAAGAAACAACTTCCTTCAAACTCATGGGCAATTGCATTCCTTATAGCTTTTGCAATTGTTGTCTTGCCTATTCCAGATGTCCCCCATATCCCAACCATGCGATGACCATTCCCACCAACATCTAAAAGCTTTTTCACATCTTGTACATGATACTGAATTCCAACTGGGTACTTGGCCACATTCCAATATGTGAGTACTCGGCTTAAGATTCCATCAACAATGTTGTTGATAAATGTAGCTTCATAACTGCCAGTTTAACCAAATTAGACACATTTAATGAATCAAATTTAAACATCCAACCACTAAAGTACCCAAGAAAATAAATCTTCTCCCTACAGTTGTATATTTTTACAAAATAATATTTTTCTTTAATGAGTAACAATTAAATGTAACCAAAGTACAAAAGAAAAAGAAATTAAGTTAACTTGAAAAAGATAGATAACCCTGAAATATAGAATCAAGACACTAAATTTAACATAATGCCCTACAGCTATCGAAAATATTAAATTAAAAAACAAGAAAAAGAAAAAAGAAAAAAATGATACTTTTCTTTAACAATGAGTAACAATTAAATGTGTAACTAGAGAAAGAAGAGAGAAAAAATTAAACATGAAAATGATAAAGATAGAAATATACGTACTCTCCATCCTTGAAAGGATAACCGGACAATTTTGCTGCTTTTTTAAGAGCTTCCCTCCATATGAGCACTTTCTCCTTGTCATTCTTGAATTTCCTTTGAATAAGGCCTTTAAATGCATCTCCAAATCTATTTGTTTGGTTTCCCACATCCGACGGATCCACCTTGTAAAAAATGGGCAAAACTATTTGTTGCTTTGATTGTTTACATTGAAGGATCTTGACAAGTTCATCCAAGCACCACCTCGAAGATGCATAGTTTTCAGAGAATACAATGAGAGAAATTCTTGATTCTTCAATTGCTTTGACAAGGGCTGGCGATATTTCTTCTCCTCTTACAAGCTCTCGATCAATGAAGGTGTAGATGCCCTTATCACACAAGGCCTTGTACAAATGATCTGTAAAATTGGTGCGTGTATCCTCACCTCTAAAACTCAAAAACACATCATATGTCCATGATGAATCATGACTGAAAGAAGAAGAAGAAGGAGAAGAAGAGACTGGTTGAGTGGTCATAGGGGGCAGATCTGAAGGAAGTTGAGGTTGAGCAACCCAACTCCCCATAAACCTGGATAAGAATTTGGAGAACATTGGAGAATCTTATCTGATTTTGTATTGACTTTCTTTCTTAATAAAACGATATAGTAAGAACTAATAAGCTTATATGCATGACAAATAGCTCAAGGCTTAAACAAACTCAACAAACTCACGTGCTCTCCATGTGCCAAGCTTAACTAACTTGTACATTCATCAAGATCAACTAAACAGAAGCTCAAAGAATTGTGTATGGTAGTGGTGCCCTGCTTAGATTTAAGAGTTCTTCACGAAGCAGTTTCCTACCACCTTCCATGCGGACGTGATTAAGTTAATGGAGTGAGGAACTTTCGTTTCAACTTCAAGTCATCAAACGCTGAATTTTCTTTTCATATTGACGCGGTCTTTAATTTACTGAAGCATCTGTCGGTAAGGAACCTTCAAGGCAACTTCCCGTCTTTTTTTCCCAGATGAGTTTTCTTTCATGCATGATGGAACGTCTACTTTTTGACTAAGACCTCCGCACTATTATTAAGGCGGGTTTGTGTCTCTTTTTCTTTCAGTACATGGCTCCTCCGATGGAAAATGTATTCTCTCTCACAACGGGGCTCTATGTTTGGGACTTTATATTTGAAGCCCTAAATTTTTTATGTTGTCATTTAGTTTACGTGTTATTGTTTTTTTTATATATTTTTTAATTGAGTTATTTACACTAACACTCTTGAGGTTTTTGGCATTTTCACAAATTCCCTGGGGTTTCAAAAATTACACAAACATACCTTAAGATTTTAAATTGTTTTCACAAAACTCATTTTTATTAATTTTTGGGTTAATTTCAATTTAGTTCTCTGAACTCTTACCTTTAAAGCATGTTTGTCCATGCACTCTCAATTTTAACAATCATGTGCCCCAATCATTTTAATTTTTTGCAATCTGGTTTCGGCTATCAAAATTTCCCTTAATTGTCTATGTGGCTAGCATGGGTCCCACCTTTTCTTTGCTTTCAATGTCAATTAAAGGGTATTTTCGATCAATTGGTGTCTTTCGCAAGTACTTTTGTTAAAAACAACTATGACACATGTTTTTGCAAGTTTGAGCAGGAAGGCACCAATTGTCCAAAAATACCCTTCAATTTCCATTTTTGGCAAATTTGAGTGGGAAGGCACCAATTCCGCAAGTACTTTTGTCATAATTAGCCTTTAATCTGCATTACTAAAATTGAGACATTGTGGTTTTGTAAGTGGCACAAAAATTCAAAGAACGACCCGAGGCAAACAAGTCTCTTCCAAGTGCATGTCCTAGGGTGGGCTGTGTGGGTTTGGTATGTTTCAAATTTTTTTTTTTTCCGGATTTTTAGTTTTTTTAAATTGAATTTGTAATGTCTATTTAACATTTTGGAATATTAAATACTTCTTTATTAATATTTTTTTTGTACACGTGGAAAACCACATCAATTATCAAGTGAGCTCAAGATGTGCCTTTTGAGCATACTTAACAGATTTTTTTGACTGAGTTAACCAATGTGGCAAATGAGACACAAAATTCTAATTTGTAGGGTAAAGTGAGACAAATTGAGTTTTAGGGACAAAACGAGACTCAAATTAAGTTTAAGGGATATATCAATAATTAAGCCCAAAAAAAGAGAGTTAAACCATTTTTTAACAATTTAATAAAGCTATGGGGTCAAATTCTGAGTCTGCAAGGTTGGAGATAAAAACTATTTGATTTCGGGTAATACATGAATAATTGTATTTTGAAGGGTGAAAATATAAGCTCAGCCACAAATAAATTGGAGAAGGCCTCATAGACTAGTTGGAACTCTTTTTTTTGTTTACCAGCTATCACCATATATATTAATATTATCAAGATTTGTGAGGTTAAAATTTTCTATATAGATATTGTAATCTTAGTGGGGTCTTCTATGTCTCCCTATCCCTTTTTCCCATTGACTTTAATGGTATTTTTTTATACCTCAACACAGTTTCTGTCTTATGCTACGTACCTACACTATAGTGTGAATGTGTTGAAGTAAATGGTAAGGAACCTTCAAGGAAACTTCTCCTCTTGGACGGTGATACCTACTCGGACAGTTGGTGTCAATTGCCCCCCATTGACACTTTTCTTTTACCTACAAAACAGGCCAAATACAAACTACACTGTACCTTTGCTGCACCATGGTTGTCTAAAGCAGCTTCAATTGTTTAGCCTTCGTTGACTGGATTCACCTCATCGAGAGAAATTTCATTTGCACCTTCAAATGTAAGGAGTCGGTAACTTTTTGTCTTTGAGAGTGACACGCTTTTTGCTACATGATAATAGGTACATTACGAAAAAGTAGGTACTCAGAAAACAAAAACAAACAAAAAAAACCAAAAATAATAATAATATATATATAAAAGGAGGTGTCTTTGTAAGAGAAATATATATATAAGGGGGTTTGGGGTTGGCGTGCTTTACGGGTTACCTCTGATTGTGAGATTGAGTTGAGAGGAGAGACAGATCATCCAGTCCATTGACTGCATGCGATACGACAAAACGAACTTGCGAAATATTTATTTATATATATATATATATATATATATATATATATATATATATATATATATATATATATATATTAATTCTTTGATGATATTGGGACGTAGCAATATTTTGCTAGGTGATCCTTCAATTAGTACATTATTCCTATATTAGTAATTTGTTTTCAAGAAACAAAAGAAAAAGGGCAACTTAGTAGTCTTTCACAAGTCAATTGCTTTTCTTTTCACCTATCCGTTTTTTCCAGGAAAACAGAAAACGAAAACCACCCTGACAATACATGATGTGAAAATTCACATGAAAATATACACACCGAATCCACACGAGGAAAAATGTTGAAAAGATTCTTTGCAAAGGCCCTTATGATAAAAAAATGACAGAAAATTAGCTTTGCGTTTAGATAGTCTACACGAGTTTTGGTGAAGAAATTTCATCTTTTGGTATCCATTGCATACTGATTCTGAAACCCATTTTCATTTTTATGTTCTTCGTCTGCATCTTTGATTTGTTCCCTGTTTAACCACTTCCAAACAATACTCATGGTGAAGTCATAAAGAAGTCAAATTTATAGTGTTCATGAAATTTATATAAAGACTCTGAACTCTGCGTTTCTCAAATATAAGGACTAGCCATGACACAGGACAATGAAAGCAGGCCTCCAATTAAGCTTGAGGTTTGTGCTGATTAAAGCATTGAACTTTTCAGAAATCAAGCTCAAATCCAGAAATCCTTGGAGCGCATCCTTTACACATGGCTAAATACAATACCTGTCCCTTTTTTTGGATGTCTTATGTGTTCATGTCAGGAACAGAGAAATATTCAAACACATGCATTTCAAAGAAGGAAGATAAAATTTGATGTTTATCAAAACAGATAGTCACAAGCGTGAGTAATTTAATTGTGTTTCAATTCTGTTAAACGTGCAATGTTGTCTCCCTAGGCTAGGTTCCTTCTATATATGAATCTAGTTAGAACTCTTTCTTTTACTATTTGAGTTCAGGTAATACATGAATAATTATATTTTTAAAGGGTGAAAATATAAGCTTAGCCACAAATAAATTGGAGAAGGCCTCATAGACTAGTTGGAACTCTTTCTTTTACTCACTCACTATCTTCTGTCAATATGTTTTGTTAGTTTTCTTAACTTTATTTATATTTTAAGTTGATTTGAATGTTTTTATTTTATTTTATACAAGCATTGAATGTTTAGAGGATGAGAACCGAATGTTTTGTTTAGTTTTATGTGATTATATTTGAAAGGAAAAATATGCTCAAAATCCAGATGTTATGTTGTTCTCTGTTTATTAGTTAAATTATTAGAGTTGAACATTTCATGCTTGAGTGTGATTGATCATATTTTTAGTTGATTTATTGCTATTGCCTCTAACTTATTGTGGTGATTGTTTAGATTTTTATTGTCATTAATTCTGTTTAATATAAAATTTAAAACTCTAGAAATCATAAAGAGACAAAAAAGAAAATTAAGACATAGCTCTAAGTCTAAAAAAGATCTTTAGAAAAATATTTTCTTAAAAAAATCAATGCTTAGTTTATTAAAAAAAATAACAACTACAGTTTCAATTATTAATGTGTGCACATAAGCATACTTTAGATTTTCTCCCTAGGCCTTTGAGAGCTTAGGACCAACTCTGATCACATACTGTTGCAATGAACTAAATCACACAATTGCAAGTGACACTTTACTATTTTAGTTCAATTTCATACAATAAAATTACATTGATCTTAACTATTGCAGATGGTCTAATGAACCTAATTGTCCGAAGTTGGTGAAAAACACTTGAGTACAAGGCGGACTTTGTGTATGGCTAGTAGGGGTCCCCACTTCTTATGCTATATAATCATGACTTTTTTATTTAAAGAAAATAAATTAGCCCCGATAAAGAGAAAAATTCACAACAAAACATATTTCATGTATTGGTATACATAATATTTGTATCTTTGTAATATTTATATCCTTCCCTTATGGTTTTTAATATTATATATTTGTATGTGCATATAAACTGTTTTTACTGTTTTCTCTTAGATTAGAGGTTTCAATTACTTTTTATTTTTGTGTTTGGGTTAAATAGAATTTTGTTTATTTATAGAAATAAAACAAATTTTTGTTTATATCCGTTATTGTCATGTAAGTTTGGCCTTGGATCCATCGTTGGTTGATACAATTAACATAGATTTATTTTGAGATATTTGTAATAAATAAAAAAAACAAAAGAATATATAAGAAAACATAGAAATTTGACTAGATTAACAAAAAAAAAAAAAAAATTACAGCAACAAGAAAGAGAAGGAGAAGAAGGAGAAGAAGAGACTAGTTGAGTGGTCATATATAGGAGGCAGATAATTAAAAGTAAAGAGAAGCTCAAAGAATTGGGTATGGCAGTGGCGCTCTGGTTAGATTTACGAGGGAGTGACGAAGCAGTTTCCTACCACCTTCCACGTGGAGTAGCTTTCGTTTCAGCTTGAAGTCATCAAACGGAGAAATTTTTATATGTTCCTGGTACACCACGTGGCTGGTGTACCATCCAATAGACGGAGGATATGTGGAATTATTTTCCAACTTACTGCATTTCTTTTTATGACATGTGACGGGCTGTATTGGAAATATTCCATATGTTCTCCGTCTATTGGATGGTACACCAGCCACGTGGTGTACCAGGAACACCCAAAAATTACTCCATCAAACGCTGAATTTTTTAATTTTTTTCTCGGTCGAAAAAAAACGCTGAATTTTCTTTTCTTACTGACGCGGTCTTTAATTTATATAGTATACAACTCACTGAAGGTGAGAGGGCACATGGCCAGTATTGCTAAATAGTACAAATGGGCCTACATTGGCAGCTACAAAAGTCATCAAACGCTGAAATTTCTTTTTTAAATACAAAAGTAAAAGACTGGCAGGCGCGATAGCTATGCGTGCTCCGAGCAGGATTTCTGTTCTTGCCGTCGAGTTGTTCGCTCTCAAGACTGGCATCTCCTTTGCTTTGGATGCGTCTTGGGTTCCTCTTGTGGTGGAGTCGGACTCCCTGATGGCGGTTAATATGGTTAATAGTGTTGAGGACTGTCTTGCGCCGGAGGGGGGATTGGTCGAAGGGGTGCGTCGCCTTCTTGCTAGTCATGTGCCAGTTACTGTTTCACATGTCTCTCGCCATGCAAATAAGGCTGCTCATCGCATTGCTCGTTTCGGTCTCCGTGATCAAAGTCTCTTGTGCTGGTTGGATGGGGGCCCTTTGTGGCTTATGGACGCTGTGTATGATGATAGGCCTGAGTCCAACGGTTTTGGTTAAGATTTCAATTGTATTTTGGCGTGTGTGGTACTCTTTTTCCTCCTCTGAAGTTTTGTCCCACTAGGTTTTCTTTAGGGAGGTTTTAATGAGGCCACTTTTCTATCCATGCCAGTTTTTTTGTATTGACAATTGATTAATGAAATCCCTTTCTTCAAAAAAATACAAAAGTAAAAGTGGGTAAGGAACCTTCAAGGCAACTTCTTGTCTTTTTTCAAGATCTGCTTTCTTTTTTTTTTTTTCGGTGAAAAGATCTGCTTTCTTTCAATACATGATAAAACGTATACTTTTTGATTGGGAAATGAGCTCTATGTCGACTTCACATTTGAGGCCCTTTTCTTTAGCTTACGTGCTAATTTTCTTGAGCAGCTGCAGCACTTCCCTTTTCTTTTTCTTTTTGTCACGGAATTTGTTTGTATCCCATATTTTAGAGATTTGTTTGTATCCCACTTGTATTCATCTGGTTGAGCTAAATAGTAGAGGGAACATGTAATGATTCTTTTGGGTATTAAACTCTTTTTTGCAGGCAAAGAAAAGAAAAGAGATAAGTATTTTCAGGGACGAATCCAGAATTTCAGAACTTCGTGGGCTAAATTTACCTTACGTATGCAGGAAATTTCAGCAGTGAGAGCCATATTGCACTAGGTTGGACTTTACAACACGTGTCAGAGAAAAAAGAGATACGCAGAATAAAAAAGGAGAAACGAAGGAAAAAAAACAAGAGAAAAGCAAAAAAAAATATATAGGAAGAAGAAACTGTGGAAAAAGCTCAATTCAAAGTAGATCCAAACCATAAAAAATTTGAGAAACAAAGGAAAAAAAAACAAGAGAAAGGCGGAAAAATAAAAAGAAATAGGAAGAAGAGAGAGGAGAAAAAGAAGAAAGAGAGAGAGAGATGAAGAAAATAAGAAAAAGAGAGAACATGGGTTTTGAAATTTTTTTTAAAAAAAATGCATGGGCTAGAGAGAGAATACATGGACATTGACAATTGAAAAAAAGGCATGGGCTATAGCCCATGCAACCCAATAGCTGGATTCGTCCCTGAGTATTTTGGCATCTATTAAAATTGAATTGCAATTTTATTTACAATGGTAGAGTTCAATAGTTTCAATTTATTTGCATGTGGGTCTCATATTTGCATATTGTAATTCAATAGAGGGTACATCACATAGCACCCTCTATTACAATTGCATCTATTGCAGTGAATTAAATCACACAATTGCAAGTAACATTTTATTATTTTAGTTCAGTTTCATATGATAAAATTGTATTCATCTTAACCATTGCAGATGGACTTATGAACGCAATTGTTGGAAGTTAGTGAAAAACACTTGAGTACACTGGCGGACTTTGTGTATGGCCAGTAGGGGTCCCCACTTCTTATGCTATATAATCATGACTTTTTTATTTAAAGAAAACAAATTAGCCCCGATAAAGAGAAAAATTTACAACAAAACATATTTCATGTTTTGGTATACATAATCTTTGTATCTTTCTAACACTTATATCCTTCCCCTATGGTTTTTAATATTATATATTTGCATGTGCATATAAACAGTTTTTTTTGCATGTGCATATTATATATTATATATTTGCATTTGCATATATATTAAGTAAAAGATGAAGAAATTTCATTGCAACTGTACTTTTCAAGATGCCTTTTTCTTTTGACAAGCATTATCTTTACTTTTTCTTTAGACCAGCATTTATCTTTACTTTTTCTTTAGACCAGCATTACCTTTACTTTTTCTTTTGTTATGGAATCTGTAGTTTTAATGGAGGTCCTCTCTTCCCACTTTAATAGTTCATCGACTGAGTGAGCTAGTAGGGAAGACGGTAATAATTTTGTGGGTATTAAAATTCTCTCTGTCAAAAAAAGTAAAGGAACACAGAAGAAAAAAAGGGCACTAAAATCTTTCACAACTCGTAGTGAAAAGAAAAGAGACAACTGTTAGAAATCATAGTTTTCAGGAATTGGTTTTAGGTATTTTGGATATTTGGGAGGAAGAAACTGAAAAGTCACAGGGAGAGAAGGAAAGAAAGAGAACGTTGCTCTTTGAAATCTGAAAAAATTCTCATTGTACTGTTCATTGCGTATATTTTTGTATATAAAAGAGAAGGAAGCTTCTTCTCTAACAGATTTACATAAGAAACTAATCTCAGCCGTTGATTCTATCATCCTATGAGATGATCCTATGCTAGATAAGAGACCACTTGGACTATAATCCAATGGCTCAGATTTCAACAGAAAACAAAAACATTAAAAGCTTATAAAATGAAATAAAACAGAGTTTTAACTTTGGCTCCAAGGATTTCAGCTTAAGGGTTACACATCAACACACCATGCCAAAAATGATGTGAAAGGACAGAGGAAATTTCTAATGGAGACTGGATTGCTGGGTTTGCCGTAAACTTGGGGAAAGGACAGGTGCTGGAGGCTGAATTGTGGGGTTTATTCTTTGGCATTAAATTTGCTGCTCAGAAAGGGCTTTCTCATCTCATCATTGATTAATTTCCTTACTTTGTACTCCTCTTCAATATCAATATGCCTCCGCTTTGGGTGATCCGCTGGTTCTGAAGATGAGCAAAGCGATTGCTCCTGATTATCATGATCATCAACTACGGTGATATCTGATCCACGAGGCCTCTTTCCGACACAACTCGTTGATTCATTCATCGTTATATCGTCGTCAACAACCATGGCACTCCCACTAACATCAGCAACCTGGTGGCCTAATAGGTGTACCCCACAGCTTATAACCGGTATCGGTCCTGCGCCTTGCAAGTGAAATATAACTTGACACATATTACCCTGCTGCAAATGCGTCGGTTCTTCTCCCACACGTAACTTCTGCGGATCCAATAATGGAACACACTTGAGCCACACATGAGTATCCTCTATCTCCGTTGCGTACATATCCCCAATCCATACCTTATTGACGAGTTTTCCATTGATAAGAATCTTGGCATCGTCAAAATAAGGGTAATGATAGCTAATACATAGAACCAATCTTGACGTCTCCCGTTCTAAATTTGGAGGAATTTCAAAAGAAAATTCACATCCACCAACGTATTCCTCTTTATCCTCGACATCAGGATATCTACATACTGTTGCATTTTTACAACAGCTGACCCACTTTGGAAATGCATTGCCTCGAAGTATAATTTCGGATACAGAATGCGGCACCTACAATAGAATAGAGTTACAACAATCTGTCAAATAATAAAGTGGGTAGAATATTTTCAGATATGCTCGTATACGCTCATATTTTTATTCTTCTCCAATATGGAGGTATTTATATAAGTACAACTCTAAATAAAATAGGAAATAAATCTAAATTACAATAGAAAATAAATCTAAATTACAATAGGAAATAAATCTTAATTATAATTGGACTAGACAAATAGGTAAGTAACTAAAATCCTAACATAGTAAGGTACCAAAATCCTAACTAAGTAAGGACTCACCAACACTCCCCCTCAAGTTGGGCAAAGATATTTCGCATGCCCAACTTGACAAGCGAGTCATAGAACACCATACTTGAGAAGCACCAATTGTAGAGAATGTCTTTTTTGTCAACCACGAGTGAAACAAGTGACAAACTAAAGCAAAGTTCGCAGCGGAAACACAAGAGCAAACCCTAAAAAATAGGGCACATAGTAGAACACAGAAACCCTGTGAGCACGGCAGCAGATAAGGCAGAACACAGAAGCCCTGTGAGCAGGGCAAAAGATAAGGCAGAACATAGAAGCCCTGTGAGCACAGCAGTAGATAAGGCAGAAACCAAACCCTAAAAATAAGGTAAGGCAAGGCATGGCAAGGCAAATCCAAACCCTAACAAATAGGGTAAGGCAAGGCAAAGAAAGCCAAAGCCAAAGGCAAGGTAAACGGGCATGACCACAGCGGAAACACACCAGCAAAGACATGAGCAACAATACTGGCACCAACAAGAGCAACAAGACAGAGACATAACAGGCATCATCAACAGCAATACACGGCATTGGCACCAGCAACAACAGAGACAACTTCTCTTCACTTCCCCTCTCCCCCTGAAGAGAAGGGATCGATGGAGCCATATGATCAATGGTACTTGAGAAACATGCACTGACTAACACGGAGCTATAGTAGAATTAGCCATGGCAGATAGGTGGTTAAATTGCAGCAGAATAGATGAGCAGCGGTGACACTCCCCCTCAAATCCGACGATGTATGAGAGTCGAGATTTGGAGAAAGTAACACCCAAATAAAGTTGCAACACTCCCCCTCAAATCCGACACTAGTAAAGGGTCGAGATTTGGAAGAAGAGAAATTGAAAAAATAGTAAAGAGACTCAAACATGCCAGTCTCGTGGCAGAAACAAATGCAAGAGGGGAAGGTGGTAGCATACGGTTTTCCCATGAAGAAAAAACTTCAGAAAAGGAGAATAGTAAGGGAGGAAACCCAGCAAATCATGAATAGAGACAAAGACAAAGATAAGGTGCTCAAACGGGAATTAGAGCAAAGGACACCGGAAAAAAGAAACCCTTCATGTGTGGAATAGGAATAGATAGAGTGCCCATCAAAGGGAAGCAATATTATATAAGGGAGAGGCAAAACAGTCAAAGGAAAGGCTCAGCAAATGGTGACGAGGCTCGCGGAGGAAAGCAACAGCTCGGTGAGCGGTGACGAGGCTGACGGAGGAAAGCAACGGCTCGGTGAGCGGTGACGAGGCTCACGGGGTAAAGAGACTTGTTATGAAGTTTCAAAAATAGAGAAGCTGAGACATCAAGAAAGACCATATGGCATACAAAGATGAAAAAATAAAAAATTTGGAACAGTAGCAAAGAAGCTTGTGAAGGCTATGTGCGGTGAAAACACATATGAGAGGATGAACAAAAGATGGTGACTATACAAGATGAAGACCCATGATGGGTTAGGAATGAGGAGTGCCAACGACTCTCAATTTGGCAGAGGTTATCACCGGATCGGAATTAGGCTCTTGATACCATGTCAAATAATAAAGTGGGTAGAATATTTTCAGATATGCTCGTATACGCTCATATTTTTATTCTTCTCCAATATGGAGGTATTTATATAAGTATAACTCTAAATAAAATAGGAAATAAATCTAAATTACAATAGAAAATAAATCTAAATTACAATAGGAAATAAATCTTAATTATAATTGGACTAGACAAATAGGTAAGTAACTAAAATCCTAACATAGTAAGGAACCAAAATCCTAACTAAGTAAGGACTCACCAACACAATCATCATCTTAACGATATAATATAGAGGAAGAGAGAGAGAGAAGAGACAGAAACCTTATTCAGAAGAATATTTTCTGTGATGTCATAGCCACCTAGTCTATGACAATTGACCAAATCCAGCCACCGAATCCCCTGGGGAAGTTTTGGAATTTTTTCCAATGATGTGCAATTAGGCAAGAGTACCCGATCTACACTTGGTCGAAGCAATTCTGGAATTTCCTGAAGCCCCTTGCAACCATTTAATCTAAGAAACCATAAGTTGAAAAATTTACTAATGCATCCCGGACATCTGACAAAATTGTTTCCCGATTGATCAAGAAATGTAAACGTGAACCAGCAGTCGAGAGGCAGGACGAAGTTACTTTCTGATAAATTGCATCCTTGGAGATTAAAGAAAACTAGCTTGGGAAGCGCTAATGAGGTGTTTGAGTCAGAGTTCACCTTATCGCCAAATGTAGTAAGACGTTGCAATCCATATATACTACGCAATGACATAAATGTAAGGTTGTCACAATAACCAGCACTCATATATGTAATCCCAGTAAGATATGCAACTGATGATGGCAATCCTCTTATGCCACTTTCTCCGATATTCAAAATCACCAGGGATTCCAACTTGTCCTCTATTTCTGGGAAGCTCTCAAGCCTTCCACAATTACGTAGACAAAGCCTTTCCAGGGATTTCAATCTAAGTGTTGTTGCAAACCTCGTAAGCTTAAAGCATCCATCAAGATTCAATTCAACGAGTTTATCAAGGAGTCCAACAGAATCATCAACCTCAACCAAACTTGTACACTTACTTAGATTCAGCCACTTTATATTTGGGACTCCGGATAAGTCAGGGATTTTTTTTAAGAATTGACAACCACTCAAATTCAAAGATGTCAGCTTTGGCATAAACTGTGAGACAAAAACATAAATTGGTAAATTATCAAATCCCTTAAAAAAAACTTCGAATATATATATTTTTTGTTCCAAAAACAAGAACTCTATTTGAAATAGTAATAAATAAGAATAATTTCAATTGTTACCTTAAAAATTTCCAACTTTCTGATACTACCACAAGGCATATTGAACACAGCAAGATGCATTGCATAAAACTTGGATGGCAAAGAACGCAACTGGCATCGACCCCAATCAAGGAACCTCAACTCGTTGGGTAGATATTTAATGTGTCCAGATAGAATTGCATCACGATTTATGAAAATTTCAAGATTGTCCATCCCAGAGAAGCTTGCTGCATTCAATGTTATCACATTTGGCTTGGGAAACTCCACCATGATGCCTTTAATTTTTCCTGTGCCCTAAAATGGAAAATAATTAGTGTTAAGACTTTTCAAACCAAAATACAAGTACATTTTGTTAAGAAATTTCTAGGTTACATAAGGTACTGGTTCTTTTCAAATGGAATATAAGAACCTATATTATACTTACTGTATTTTCAGTTAGAACATGGTAGACATCCTCATGAAACCATAATCTACTACGCTTGCCAGGCTCAATGGGGCACTCTTCCTTTCCCATTTTTTCTAGCAAGTCATGCATCCAAATCCTATTACATTCAATAGTTATGATTGCCTTCTCAATGAGTACTTCTATACAATCTTGGGAGACCTTCTGCTTACAACTTCTTAGTACTTGTATCACATAGTCCTTATCTTCACCCTTGAAGAAGCATGCAATGTCAAGAAAAACTTGTTGCATTGAATTTTCCAATGCATCATAACTTTTTCGAAGTATTTTCTGAATACCTAAAATAAGGTTCTCCTTCGTAACCATCTAATATAGCTTGCCAACGATGTATACCTTTATTATGAAGATGGGAACCTAAAAGTGTTATAGCTAGTGGAAGGCCTTGAGCATAGGCTATTGCTCGTTGTGCGAGTTCCAAATAATCATTTGGAGGTTCATTAATTCCGAAGACATTCAAACTGAAAAGTTCAAGAGCTTGGTAGTCAAATAACTTTTGGACCTCGTATATCAGCTCAATTCCATGACATTTTAGCAATCCGCTATCTTGTGTAGTTATGATGACTCTACTACCCTCACCAAACCAACCAACTCCAGCCAAGTTGTCTAATTGCTCCAACTGATTCACATCATCAAGAATTAAGAGAATCTTTTTATGCCTCAATAGTTTATGTATAATAGAGATACCTTTATCAGCACTGACAATTTTCAACTTTTTACCTCCAAGAATCTCTTGAAGGAGAGTCTCCTGTTGTTGGATTAAGCCTCCATATTGTGGCATTGAATTTTCTCTAACATTTGGCAAGAAACAACTTCCTTCAAACTTATGGGCAATTTCATTCCATACAGCTTTTGCAATTGTTGTCTTGCCTATTCCAGATGCCCCCCATATCCCAACCATGAAGCGACCATTCCCACCAACATCCAAAAGCATTTCCACATTTTGTACATGAGACTGAATTCCAACTGGGTACTTGGCCACATTCCAAAATGTGCGGTTCAATACTACAACTAAGGTCTCTTCAACGATGTGGTTGATAAATGTAGCTTCAGACCTACCATTTAAAAAAATTTGACACATTTAAGGAATAAAATTTAAACATGCAAGCACGCAAAGAATACCATATTTAGGTACATAGTATATTCAGCCGGCTGCCCTACTCCCCCGAGTTTGATTGTATAGTTCGCTAAAGTAAGTTTCCGTTTCGATGGATCATGGAGGGATTGAAAAGAAGGGATGTGGATTTGAGAATAACTAGATGTAGTGCATTTTAAATAGATATTGAATGTACTTGGAACAACTAGACATAGTGCATTTGAAATAGATTTGAAGTGACTACATGTAAGGAATCATTTGAAATCCATTTATCTTCTTCATCTCTCTCTTGGCCAAATCTTGACCTACATGAATTTCACTAGTCTAAACAAACAAGATTACCTTATTATGTACTACAAATCCATAATTTGGAATCCTTCCATCGAAATGGAGCCTAAGTTCCTAACCACAAACAATATTGACTTGTTTTTTTTAAGTATACAATGATATGTATCAGTTATACTAGTCCGGCTAATATATGGGTTTTGAATCTTCTCCCTACACTTTTCAATTTTTCTCAAAACAATACTTTTTTTAATGAGTAACAATTAAGTATAACCAAAGGAAAAAGGAGAGAAACCATCAAACTTGAAAAAGATAGAAGACCCTGAAAATAGAATCAAGTCACTAAATTAACCATATATATGTGCGCACTATAGAGGGTAGAAATATACTCTCCCGCCTTGCAAGTATATCCTTTCAAACTTGCTGCTTCTCTAAGAGCGCTCCTCCACCTTAGCACCTTCTCAGTGCTATCCTTAAATCTGCAGTTAATGTCAGCGAATGCATCACCAAAACTATTTGTTTGGTTTCGTACATGCGACGGATTCACTTTGTAAAAAATGGGCCAAACTATTTGTTTCGTTGAGTTTTTGCATCGAAGGATCTCAACGAGTTCGTCCAAGCACCAGCGTGAGGATGCATAGTTTTCAGAGAATACAATGAGAGAAATCCGTGACTCTTCAATTGCTTTGAGAAGTGCTGGTGAGATTTTTTCACCTCCTATAATCTCACGATCAATGAAGGTGTAGATTCCCTTATCGGACAAGGCCTTGTACAAATGATCTGTAACATTGGTGCGTGTATCCTTACCTCTAAAACTCACAAACACATCATATGTCCATGGATCATGAGTGAAAGAAGAAGAAGAAGAAGAATGTCCTTGTAGGTTGGCCATACTCAGATCAAAGACTAAGTTGTTGGTTGCAGTTGTGAATGTGATGAAGTTTAAGAGGGGGAGAGGAACTTCCAATAATTAATGCAACTTACTTCCAGTTTTCAGCTTCCTTTGGTTTCTGACGCGCACACTTGGGACTTTTGCTCAATAAATTAATATTAAGACTGGTTTGTCTTTTTCAGTTTTTGTGAACTCAATGGGCCTCACCTTTCTTCTCCCTGCTGTGCAAGGATTTGGTCCAAATTTAGCCCAGTGAAAAAGGGTGACTTGCAAACCAGTGGTCTCAGATTTAAATTCCCATGAGACCATGAGACCTTGCAAGGTGTGTATGTGTGAGAAGTCCCGCTCCCCTTATAATTACTATTACTTTTATTATTATTATCTATAAAAAAAAAACACGCTATATTGGTTCGTTTCTTTTGGTTCATTTCAAAAAAATAAATTCTTTTTCAACTCCACCCTTGTACTCGCCCATTTAGAATTTGACCAACGGCTACTTCCTTAATTTTTTTGTTAATTGTTTGTAATTTTTTTTAAAAATCTGTTTTACATTTGAAGTCTATGAAATAAAAAGTTGGTTTCTAATCTTGCCCAAATTTTGACTTTTTTTTTATTGTTGAAATGTTCACAAAAAAAGAAGAAAAGACTAACATAACATAAATATAGCAAAATAAAAGTTGAACTGAAATCTCCTCAACGACTTTATTGATAAATTTTGTAGACAAGGCCCTTTCTTATCTAAGTTTACTATTTCTAAAACCACTTTCTTTTTTAATACAAGTTGTAGTTTAGGGAAGAGGGAATTCTCACATATACACACACTACTTTGATGCTATGAGAATTCGAACTGGAGACCTTTGGTTTGCAAATTAAGGCTCTTTTTCACTGAGCTAGATTCCTTTGTCTTAAAACCACTTTTTTAGACAAAATTTAAGGAGAAATTGATAAAACAAATTTCTTTTGTTTTTTTTTTCACTTTTGCTCAAATGATTATAGGGATATTTTAGTAACAATATTTCATTTCATTGTATGAAGAACTTTCGGTGCAAGTGCAACTACAAAGCGGTCAAACTCAAATGGTGATATTTCTTTTGTCACCACGCGCATTCTTTGAAATGATGGTCTTTCGGTGCAAGTGCAAAGACAATGTGGTTTGTTTTTTCTTAAACTGGTCTAATGGCAAATGTTGACGACTCTATCTCTATGGTATTTAGTAATAGACTAGTCAGCCGAAGCAGTTTCTTTGTAATGCGATGGTACTTACAACGTGTTGAAGTGAAGGGTAAGGAACCTTCAAGGCAACTTCTTGTCTTTTTTCCAGATGAGCTTTCTTTCAAGCTTCCCTTTTCTTTTTCTTTTAGTCATGGAATTCGCATATTTTAGAGATTTTGGAATTGTAATGGGTCCTCCCCTTCCCACTTGTACAGTTCATCTGGTTGAGCTAATAGTAGAGGCTACAATCGCATCATAACTTCTCATAATACTTCATAGGCCATATGTCAATGCATCATAAATTATTCCGCGTAATATGGTTGAAGATTCTTTCATCAACAACGCCATTCTACTGATAATACTTATATTTGATTTAATCATTTTCCTGTTGATATGGACTTCATAATTAATAACTTTGATTTATATAGTTTTCAGATCCATCGCGGATTTTGGTTGAAACTTTTACTTCTTAAAAAAAATAATAATAATTATTCTGAGTATTTTTTTTGAGTATCTTCTTGACTATATAGTGTATTCGTCAATGATCTATATATTTTTTTGGTCTGAACCATGAGGTGGTCCTGGATGGGCCCCAACTATGGGTGGCACCTTTAGAGCATCCGCAGTGGTTGTTCAATAATTTAATACAATATTAGTTTAATAAATTAAATTATTTTGGCATCTATTAAATTGAATTGCGGTTATTCTTGCAATGATACAGTTCAATAGCTTCAGTTTATTGCCATGTGGGTCTCATGGTTAGCCTATTGGAATTCAATAGAGGGTTCATCACATTATAGCACCCTCTATTGCAATTGCATCTATTGCAATGAACTAAATCACACTATTGAAGTTGATGTAAACATTTTATTTGGAATTGATGAATGAATAGGTAAAAACAAAATCTAAGACCTGCATAGATGAAAACAAATGCAAATCTGGCAATTTTCATTTATTCTAAATACAATAAAGAATGCAGAAAACAGTAGTGAAACTATGAGATAACATAACAATGTTCACAAGTAGAAGTGCTTTAGATTTTGAACTTTTATATTCAAGTTTGAATAGACATCATTTATTTATCTTGAATGTTAAACTTTTAGTTAAAGGAAATTTTTTAAAAAATGTAAGAGTAGGAAGAGGCCTAATTCTTTACTTTTGCCCTGGACCATAAAAAACTCAGGCCGGTCCTACAAAACATTCTTTAGTTTTTACAAGCAAGTTTTTCAAAGTTTAAATCCTGATATCTTTTTATTTTTATATTTCTAGTAATTTGAGAATTGTTTGTTGCATAACAAACATTAGAATTCACTAGACAATTTTCTAAAGGAACAACTCTTCACAAAATGATCATGCATTTGAGCTGAAACAAATTTTCAAACGTTCACATTCATCACGATGTCGGCATATAAAATATATGGGTGACTGAAACTAGACCTGGCAAAATCCCACACGACACGATAACACGACACGAATTCGCACGAAAAATTCAGTATTCGGGTTGGAGTTATCGTGTCGTGTTGCTATCGTGTTGACCCGTTAGCCACCCGTTAAGCTAACGGGTCGTTTCGGTGTCCATTCGCGAATACACGAACCAACCCGTTAAGCGGGGGTAATTTTGTAATTTTCTGTTCTTAAAAACAATACCTTAACTTAACCCTAGCATCTCTTCATTCTGCCGCAGCTTTCTTTTCTTTCTCTCCAGTTTTCTTTCTCTCTCTCTCAAGTCTTGATCTTCTCCTTCTTCTTGCGATCTCTCTTCTCTCTGTCTTTGAAGATCTTCTCTGCTGCCAAATCCTCTCTTAAGGTAAGTATGCATGTTTTCCTGAATTTATTCGGTAAATTTATTTGACTTGCTTGAGACACACAGTGATGAGTGAATAAAACTGAAACTTGGGCTTTGCTGATGGGTGCGCGGGAGAAGAAAGAGGAAATGAGGAGAGAGAGAGAGAGAGAGAGAGAGAGAGAGAGAGAGAGAAAGATTAACAATTGAGTGAATAAAACTGAAACTTGGGCTTTGCTGATGGGTGCGCGGGAGAAGAAAGAGGAAAGAGGAGAGAGAGAGAGAGAGAGAGAGAGAGAGAGAGAGAGATTAACAATAGGTTCAGATTTCTTCCATTGATTCAACGTTGGAATGAGGCCCAACTTAAATTTTTTTTAATTTATATATATATGTTTTGTATATATTTTTTTGGGGGGCAGTGGAATCTACCTTGTATTTTAATTTAGATTTACAGTTTCAAACAATTGATCTTTGTATGGTTTTGGGTTGTATTAATATTATTTAGTTTTACAGTTTCAAACAATTTCATACTACCTGCTGTCTAATAATATCTATATCTCTTTGTTTTTATTTTTGAAGGCGATGAATGTTACAGAAAATAGCCCTACCAATGCTATTGATATTAATGATGAGGAGTCAGTTGACGTTTCAATGGGTATTGAAGATTGATGAGAGGTATTGATGAGTAATTGATATTTTATCAATATAATATTTATCACTTTTCTCATAGTTGTTTTTTTTTTTTTCCAGGAAAATTGCAATGGTGAAATGTTGAAGTTTGGATCATCTTAATGGATTTTTTTGTGTGCGGATCTTCATGGATTACTTCATATTTGTTTTGCCTTTTCCTTTTGTTATGATGGATCATGTTCACGGATGTTGATGTTGAAGTTTGGATTAAATTCAAGAATATTAGCTTTTGTTGGAATGATTTTGATTTTTTGGGCATGTAAAAATATAGGTTTTTTAAATTTTTATTAAAAAAGTTTATTTTCTTAACGGGTGAAACGGGTCGTGTCGTGTGATTCGCGAATCTGAGCGGGTCGTGTTCGTGTTTGATATTTCCCACCCGTTTTCTTATCGTGTCGTGTCGTGTCAACCCGTTAAAAATAACGGGTTGACACGAAAACGACACGAATACTGATAACACGACACGATTGCCAGGTCTAACTGAAACAGTAAAAGTATTTGAACTTCCATAGTCATATTTCCAAATCTGAGTTCCATAACTCCACTCCTACTTGAATGAGGACAACAGAAACACATGAAGCTAGGAGAGAGGGAAAGAGAACATACGCGGGTGGGCAGCAGTGGACCCATGAATTTTTAAGCGGAGGTGCAATTCTTAAAAGCTAAAAGCTATAAAAAAAAAAAAAAAAAAAAACTAAATATCCTTATAATTTAAACAATACTAATGTTATTCATAATTAATTGGAAAAAATAACATTACAATTAACCTACAATTGTTGGCGACGAGGTTTCATATATCATGAAAACGTCGCATTATATTTGCATTACTAATACAAGAAAAAACATTTTTCTCAATGTAAACAACCAAGCTATCACTCAACCATTGATTCCTTCTAGTCTATAGGATTACGTATAGAAGCTAAACGATGACATTAACGTGTGAGAAACGTTGATGCTGATATGTATATATGTCTTTGACGTTGGTTCAAAGACAGTCGGGCCATCGTAGACTAGATATATAACGCTGGAACAAACACATTAGTAAAGAGGAAGAAACAATTTGACTTTCAAAGGGACAAAATATTTTGGTTTTTTTAAATAATTAAGTTCATTTTAGCAGGGCATATTATACAAAAATTCATATAGAATGTAATTAGAAATAAAAACTCAAAACTAGCCACTTATTATTTTTTAATTGATTATTAGTGTAAAAGCCTTGGAAAACATAAAAATTACAACAATGTCATCAATGGTTGTTTCCATTTGGGTCCGCGTCATCAACTAAAAGTACATACATGTTGATATATGGAAAAATAATACAACTTACCTGGTGATTTACGACCCATTTTGTAACTTTTCATTTTTCATTTTCAGTTTTTATATATATTTTTTAAAGCGTACAGAGAAAATGTATTGGAGAAAGAAAGATATTCAGAAAGATGGACGAATGATGGTGCAAGAGAGGTAAAAGAAAATATGTTCATAGAGTACTACATATAATGAAAACACCAACCGAAATAACTTTTTATATTCCCGTAGAAAAAAAGTTTTTCTGCATAAATGGAGACAAAACTAATATATCGTGTACAAATACTTGCCACACACATCCTCATCCATTCAGTCATCATATCTCCATAGAATCTTAGTTTTTCTCTCATATTGAGTGGGACTAATGTTCAAACTCACAAGTCTTCATCACTAAGTCTTCACAATAATTTTACCAAAAAAAAAAAGTCTTCACAATAAATTCACTAGTCTTCATCACTAAGTTTTAGACTTCGAAAAGTCTTCCCAGTATTTTCTTTCATATATATCACTTTTCTTTTCTTGATTGCAAGACAGTTTGGGGAAGAAAGACTTTGGCGTTTTTCATGCACTTGAGTCAAGGTCTTTGTCTCTTATTGAAATTGGAATAATGAAATGAAATTGATAGAAGTGAGAGATTTCTTGGATTTAGAGATAAGAAAATTCAGAGAAGGTTTTATTGTGTGCTTGAGTGTGATATATGTCCTACCTAATGTGGTTATCTTTTTGGTTGTTTATTGCTCGTTGTCCATGATATGAGTATGGTGCAAGTTGAATTGAAAATTCCTATTATAGTCAATTTGAATTGAGGGGGTGCAAGTTGGATTGAAAATTCTTATTGCAGCCAATTTGGATCCAAAGGTTTTCAACTTATTGCAACCAATTTGGATCGAAAGGTTTTCAACTTTGGCACGTCCAAATTAAATCCGATGTCCAAAATTTCGAAAAGAATTGGATTGGAAGGAAAATGTATCTCAAAATTTTGAATATTCTAGACTCCAAAATATATTGGTGTTTCAAGTTTGGATTACTAAACTTTACGTTAAACTAAATATGACATATCATTTGAGACTGCTTCTATAAGAAGTACTTATGCTCATAACCGCTTTTGTTCGAAGCACATTTATTAGAAGAATGTTGAAATTTTTATTAAAAATGCAAGTGCTTCTTAGAAAAACACTTTGACGGGTGCTTCTCCAGAAAACGATGTTATAAACCATAAGCAGTTTACATTTTTTTTTGCCAAGAGCAGTAAAAAAATGCTTTTAGTTGTTAGAAATCGCTTTTATATCTTCCATAAACATTCCCAAATAGGACCATAATGACCAAAGACAAGTTGTTCCACAAGAACAACATCTAAATACAAACATATCAATAAAACGAACTGGACGCAACCCTTGGTCGAGTTGGAGTTAATTGATATAAAACATCTAGTTTTATTTTCTGGAAGGAAGAAAAAAACTATAAGAAATAGGCTTTCAATTTCCTTGTAAAATATGGAAAGATCATCAGAAGAAGATATTAGAAATGGACCGGCCGGTATAGGGAGACTTGGGTTCGTAATCAGTCCAAAAAACAAAGTCTTGGTCAGTCAACGGAGGGAAACAGAACTTGTTGCCCCTACTTATAAATTTCACGAACTTGCCTAGTAACCCCCTACAACTTTTTTTTACTAGCAAAAGAACACTTTCGATTTAGTTTCTGCCTCACAGATCATCCTTATTTCTAGAAGGTTCTTCTTATCTTCTAATCTCTCCAGAGAGCTTCCATTGAGGGATCCCTCAAATAAGCTTATTTGAGGGACACCCCTTGTAGGCCCCACTCCGGATTATATTTCACTAATCCAAACCGTCTATTTTGTAGATTCTCATTCAAAGATCATCTTTACAAAAAATCACTTGAATCCGATATCATTTGACCACTCAATTGTGTTATTGAAATTTGAGTACTTTCTTGATGCTCCGTTGTTTGTTGATTTTGTAAGACACAATTGGATATCGAAACGGTTTCCGATTTGTCTAATTTTTTGTAAGGATGATCTATGAAAGAAGACCTAAAAAATAGATGGTTTGAATCATTGAGAAAAAAATTGTAGGGTACCCTAAAGGGCGTCCCTCAAATAAAATTATTTGAGGGATCCCTCAATAGAAGGGGACTGCTAATCTCTCTATTCACTCCTATCCCACATATAAAAAGGCTACTTATGGCTACACGGCCGGTGGGTGCAGCCTAGGACCTGACAAAGATGTCTTATTATTTTACATGCTCATGTGAAAATTTAAACAGCTCAACTTAGCTCAACTCAACTCAACAATCAATTTTGGAAACCAAAAGCAGCACGATCTTGAGAACGCCAATTTCAAGAACAACAACATACAAAAAAGAAAAAGAAATAAAAGTTAAACTTGTGTCAAGTAAGAAAAAGTATTTAATTATTTGGACGAAAGTAAATTATGTACCCATCTAAACAAAATCATAGATTGTCGTTTGAAGTGGATGGTTGCTCCTTTGAATACCAATATCAATATGCCTCTGCTTTTGAAGGTTATCTTCATGATCAACGTCGTCATTAGTAGTAGCCTGATGGTCCCTTTCTTTTTCTTTCTTGGTGATTTTTTTGGGAATGAAGTGGGAGAGAGGAAAAGGTCGGGTCAACACCAATGCCTCGATTGGATTTCTGGCTTACGAGAGGGCTCTTTCAATCTTCAGGCAAAATTGAAAGTTGGATCAAGTTGAGAAGAGCGGGCGCGCACCAGCTGCACCCTGATGGCTTGATTCCACTAGCCCTCTTTCATAGGTTTCGTAGGCGTGCCACTGTTGGGGATGAAACTAGCCCAATAGACCTGGTGTATGTAATTTAGAGTGCTGTATTTTATGGGTTTGCGCTTATTCTGGACTTATGATCAAGCCATTATGCTCCAAGGGGAGTATTGGCTCAGATGAGTTCTTTTCTATGCCTCAATTAAGAGGACTTCAATTTTCTTTCAATCGTGCGTTTATGGCTTGGTAAATGCGAGTAGTACTTAACCACACAGAAAAACCAATGTTAAGGTTAATGTTCCGTTGATTGGGCTCACAAACCTAATTTAGGCCCACGGTAACCCTGTATTGGGCTATTATTTAATTAATTAGGGACCGATGGTATAACTCGGGCCTGAATGAGCCCTTGTTTTCAAGCTAGGGAAGCCTTATTATGACCTAAAACCCTTATTCTTGGCCTGTCCAATGAAAAATTCAAATATATAAAAGTGGGAAAGTAAATTACTACAAGAGAGGATATGAAGTAGGTAAATGACATGTATTTAAAGTGCAACTAAAGTAAACTTCGGAAAGAAAAAGGTTCCAGATGTTGGTGATTTCTTTATCCAGCTCTAGTATGATAACAAATTGAAACAAAAGCCAAAGATTTCTCCATTTAGCTACTTTTAAAAAACAAATTACAATCTTGAAGAGATTGAAGATTTCTCTATCCAATCTACACATGTTTCTGCTATTTAGAAGAACCTAAACTGATTGTTTAAACAAGAATCATACCATGGAGATGACAGAGCAATGAAAGATAAACGCAAGAGTTGTCAACTGGTTATCTAGGTAGGCAGTTGACTATTTGGAAATCTTGAAGTTTTGTTCAAGTGTTTACAAGATGTTGTGTCTGATTTTGGAGGAGTCCCCTTGTGCTGCTGTTGAACCTCTATATGTATAGGCAGAAGATCTTTACAGTTGATGGTGAAGGCTGGAGGATGACATTTGAGTGTTGCCCAAAGTCAGCTGCTGATTTGCCCTCGTGAGTCGATTCATAGGTAGTAGAAGAGATATCTCAGATGGAACCATTGGTTTCAAGGGGTATTCCTTTGATTTGTCATCCTTTCGCAGTTGAAGATCCAGTCGGAAGACGGTTCCTCTTGGTTTTGCCGTCCATTATCTAGCATGCTTTCTTGCTGAGAGAGACAGCAATCAAGTCATTCTTAATGGCGAGAAACCATCTTCAGACCGTCATTTGGGTCAACTAGTAATGCTTACTTACCTTCTTGACTTTAGTGTGGGTTAAAATGAGGCTTGTTGAGGTATGGGCTTCTAAAGGAATTTTGTCAATTCTCGGCCCAAATATGAGAAAACCATTTTCAGTTTGAAAGGAAGAGATTGGGTCTGGGTTACATGCAGCTTTATTTAAAGAATAAACCAAATTTGGTACAAACATAGCCATTGCTCCATGAGTAGTGGGGTTTCTACAGAGGCGTAAGAAGGTGCAGTTGCACCTGCCCTTGCCAGAAAAAGCAATGGTGGTGGCTGGGTTTGCCCCTTTGATATGTGTTGAAGGTGCCCACCACCTGTTTTAGAGAATGCCTCAACAATGTCTTATATTTGGCTGCTACACTGTTGTGCTTTGCAGGCGCAGCGCACTTAATTTTTTTTGTATTTAAAAACATGGCCAAAAAGCCTTAGTCTTTACTCCACGCCACGCCACAAAATCTACAATCAAATTAATCCATGTACGAATACAATAACATTCCAAGCTCAACGGCGGAGAGGATTTAGAGCCAGTTTGGGATTGCTGTTACTTTAAAAAAAGTTGCTTCTACTGTGCTTTAAAAATAATTATCTGTAAAGTAAAGCAGCTACATGTTTGGTAAACAATATTTTTAAAGTTTTGTTAGTACAAAAAACAGTGTCAAAACTGTTTGGTAAAATTTAATATAAAAATGTTGTAACTGTGAATAATGATTAAAATAGACTGTTGAAAGTGTTATGCGCTAATCATGTGGTGGTAATAGTGGTGGTGGAGGTGGTGGTGGTGATGAAGGTGGAAGTGGTGGTTGTGGTAGTGGAGATGGTGGTTGTGGAGGTGGTGGTGGCAATGGCAAAGTGGTGGTGGTTGTGGAGGTGATGGAGGTGGAGAAGGAGGTGGTGGTTGTGGTAGTGATGGTGGCGAAGACGGAGATGGATGTGGTGGTGGTGGAGGTGGTGGTGGTGATGAAGGTTGAGGCAGTGGTTGTGATAGTGGTGGTAGGGATGGTGGTTGTGGAGGTGATGGTGTTGAAGGTTGAGGATGAGATGGTGGTGGCGGCATGATGGTGTTGGTGGTGGAGGTGGAGGTGGTGGAGGTTGAGGAGGAGGTGGTGGTTGTGGTGGTGATGGTGGCGGAGAAGGAAATGGTGGTGGCAGTGGTGGTCGGTGGTGGTGAAGGTGGTGGTGGAGATGGTGGAGTTGGATGTGGAGGTGGAGGTGGTGTCTTAAAAAAAAATTAATGATGGTATTTTTGGAATTGAAAAAAGTCATTAACTGCTCATCTCTACTTCTTTTGAAAGCAGCTTTGAAAGCAACTCATAACCTGCTTTTAAAAGCTGTTGTCAAAATGCCACTACTTTTAAAATAATCGGGATATTTTAGATCTACCAGACACCTTAAACTGCTTAACTTTAAAGTGAAGTAGGTTTTTGACGAAAAAAAGCAATCTCAAATGAGGCCTTAATCCTTGAGTGGAATTGCTTTTCTTGAAACTGGAAGATTTCTCTTTGCTTGCTGTAGACCCACAAGGTGAACTCACGCCACTTTGCTTCTTAAATAAATATATAAAAAAAATCTTTTCTTATGGTTTTGTTCTAGGTTTTTTTTTTTTATATTTAAATTCTTCAGTTGTTTCTATTCTTTTATTTTCTATAATATGTTTTATAATTTTTTATTTTTTATTTTTTATGATTTGGCTCTCTATATATTCGTTTAATCATTAGCAAACTCAAAGAAGCTACTGTTGGTTTTAAAACATTTTTAAGAAGTTCATTTGAATATTAAACATGCATTTAATCAAATTAATCGCAGCGGAAGAATAAGGTGGTTGTTTAAATTCAAAAACAAAACTTCTTCCAAGTATCTTAAGCCATGAACATTGATATGTTTTCCATAAATGAAAATTCAAGAGAAAAGATAAGATCTAATTACCCTTGAAGCAATTATATGAACCAAGTTGTGTTTTGGTCTTCTCTTGATGATTTTCCTTTGTTGATCTCCTCTTGATCTTTCTCCTCCTTGTGAGCCACAAAAGTATATGGCCTCTAAGTCTCCACACCAATGGAACCTTGAGATGAGAAGAGGTATCTTGAGAATACAAGGATGCTAGTACAAGATTCTCAAGATTGGTTTCAATCTAAACCCCCTTTGAAAGAAGATAGTGTTTCACTCTTGAAAAACCAGAACTTTCTCTCTTTGATCTCCAAAACCTCTTTGGTTGATGTTGGATTGTGTTTGTTGTGTTAATTAGCTTATTGAAACAATTCCCATACACATTTACTTAAGCATTTTCTGCCAAACCCCATTGGGCTTCCAAAAATGGGCCTTATGACACTTAAGCCATAATTTAGGTGTCTTAAGTCCATGGGCTTGTTACCCAACCATTTGGGCTTCTCATTAACTATTACCGAGGCCCAAATACATTTTTACACGTAGTAAATCATCCACATCAAATCAATCAAATTGATTTCCTCATTCTCATTTGTATTACTCAAAGTTAACCATTTAAGGTGTGCGATCCATTAGGTTCTAATTTAGCAAGGCAGTGGGAAAACATTAGAACTCTTTCTAACCAACTGGAATTAAAACCCCCTTTTAATTCTTCCTTTATTTGGATCGATCACAATCAATCCTAGGACTTCCACAAGCCAAGAGTGACATCTAGCAATATATCATGGCTACCCAAGCTAATTAGAATAGTTGAAGAACCTATTCAGTTGGAATTGCAATGCAATACGGTCCTTCTCTTATACAATGTTTCCAATCATATTATTAGGGTACGGATTGATAATGTCAAACCCCTAATATAATTAACCTCATATGATTCAATAGAACATAATTAAAACCACTTTCTAAATCATGTTCAAGTACTTCGGCCGAAGATTCACTGAATCATATCTTGAAACATTCTCCTTTCCTTATCAAAGGTAGAGATTCCTTATTGTACATTCACATGCCTCCATGATGAATTAAGAGATCCCAATAACACATAAGGAAAATCTTTTACGACTTGCCTTCGTGAGCTATCAAAGATCAATAACGCATCACAAGACAACCATGATGCCTCAGGTCTAAGGACTAATTTGCATTATTGCAACTATGAGTTCTCGTTTGACATATAGATAAATACTCCATACGAGAACTGCGGTTGATCGCGTTCAGTGTACTCATTCACTAATGAGCACCCACATACTTGTATTAGTGTCAACTACACAAATGGTTTGAGACCAACCATCCTCATTATTGAGCATACATAGTATGTGCCAATCTTGACAGTTTATCAATGCCCATTTGATAACCCTATGATTAGGAACATTTTGGGATACTACAGTTAGAGATTAAAGGTCTCCCGAATCTAAACTTCTTTAGATTACTTTATCTCTTATTTAGTATACCCTGGACTTTTGTTTCTTTACGCGATATAAAAGATAACAAAATAATATTGCCCTTTATTTATCATATACGAAATGTATTCTAAGGAGATTACATCAAATGTATTGGCTCTTAGGGCACATTTCTAACAGCTACACAGTGCATAACTTGAGGTATGCATTTTGATTTGTTTAATGAATTGATACTTTGATATGCATTTCGATTAGATTAAGTTATATTGATTTTCGTAAAATGAATTGATGATTCAATATGAATTTTGGTAGACTAATTATGTAATTGATATACTGTATAGACGGTAGTCAATTAGTCATAGAGCTAAGACTCTTATTTGTTTTAATTATATAATTATGAAACGGTACTTTAAAAGAAAGTATCTAAATCTTTATTTGAATAATTATGGTAGTTCTAATCCTCCTTAAAATAATCCGGATAGGCTTTTAAAATTGCCTCTTTTTTGATAAAGTCCTGAATCCACCACTGATGAGGCCTTTTTGAGTACTTTTGGATCCCAAAGACGAGGAAAGATCAATATTGACATTGTTATCATCATCAACTGCCATGACAACTGGCGAGGGTTCATGATCATCCACAATACTATCATCGCCACCATTACCATCCTGATCGTACACTAGGTGGACCCCACAACTTAGGATTTTGAGCTTATCGGGCAAAGCAAATGTGAATGTCACTTGACATATCCCTCCATCCAGCTGTCCCCAGGATATATCCCACGGGTAATAATCACTGCTGTGCGCCCGTAGTCTGTGGGAATTAATCAAGTCGGTAACTGATCATGTTCAAATATACCTTATAGTGTTGAAATATTTTCCAGTGATTTGCAATTAAAAAGAAGGAGATCTTTAAGATAATAAATACTGGATGATATAGTTGTAAGGTTCTCACAATCATGTGCGTTTAAATCTTCAATAAATTATCGGGGGGGCCAGCTCTCCTACAGTATTTCAAATGTCAATGATGGCTCAAAATGGTAATTGTCTGGTTCGGAATGTCATCTGTAGGTGCTGTTGATTGAAACTTGTGGAAACAAGACAAAGATCTTCCATCATATGGTATTGTGGGATCGTGAGTTCCATGATAGGTAGGAAGTTTTTTATTAGGGTAATTTCTGGAATTGATATCTTCTTTGGTTTTCATTATATTTCCTTGAGAGTACTAATGGGTTTTCAGTGTCTTTTATTTGATTTAGACCATCCGTTTGTTTTTATTGAATCAGCCAACATCTTTGGTTATTTTTTTTATCCACAGTGCCTACCTGCTTAGTGTAATTTGTGCTTCGTGATTTTGACAATCACTTTTTTGTCCCTTTTAGATTTCTGTTGATTGCCTAAGAACTGTGTCAGATGTATCTGTTTTTTAGCAAGCTCAAATCCAGAAATCCTTGGAGCGCATCCAGTACACAGGGCTAAATACTATACCTGTCTCTTTTTTTTTTGGATGTCTTATGTGTTCATGTCAGGAACAGAGAAATATTCAAACACACACACGCATTTCAAAGTAGGAAGATAAAATTTGATGTTTATCAAAACAGATAGTTACAAGCGTGAGTAATTTAATTGTGTTTCAATTCTGTTAAACGTGCAATGTTGTCTCCCTAGGCTAGGTTCCTTCTATATATGGACATTAAGCTTAGAAGATCTGGTAATTTCGTGGTGCACCATTTGCAACAGCTCCAGGGAAGAGAAGGGCTTTTACAACAGGAACATGAAAAGATCACTTGCAATCAATTGGGAAGAATGAAGGAAAAAGAAGAAACATTAAGCCAAATACATGAGTTTTACATTTAACTTTTCTTAAATATATATTTCCACAAAACACAACCACTAACAGATGTATAAACACGAATATTAAACTTGAGCTCATTCACAAGATATACATCTCCTTCAGAAGCTACCCCTGCAAATAAAAGAACAATTGAAAAAAAACAATAAAAGAAGAATCCCAGAAAGCTAAGAGAAGCGGACCTGAGGTATTAAGTTGCAATTGGTTGAGATCTTGAGGGACAGAGCAGGTAGCCTCTTGAATACTACACTCTTCTATATCTCCACTCACTATATATTTAACTCTAATCAAAGATGGATAAGCCACCAGTAAACTAATTCAATACAAGGAAAAGAAAAGTAGGTAGGTTCTAACAAAATACTAACAATAACAAGTTACCTGAAGCAGCACATTAAACACAAAACAAAGATTCACGCAAGTCGCTGGTCCTGGGATGAGTAACCAAGATAATCTGCACACACAAACACATAACAAAGAGTAAGAAAGCAGCAGCACATTAAGAATGAATCTAATTGTATGACAATTTGGTATACACAAACACAACCACACATGTCCAAATTTCTAAGCTAAGCACAAATTCAAGTTCAAGAATGTAATTGATAACTGTTGACGCCAAAAAGTGGTTCTCTGACTTTGAGGATCAACTTAGTAATTTTATGCCTTCAGTGTCCTTGATGCCTCGGTAGGGAGTGTGATCTGTAATATGAGCAAACGCTCGGTAAGACCTAGGGCACCGGTGTGGTACCGGCCGAAGGCTCTCCGATGCTTAAGTAAGTTCGGGATTAGAAAGTTCAACTGACAGATCGATAGGCTTGTATGTCGTAAGTTTACCTCTATTTTGGAGTAGTTGGCCTCTTTTATAGGCCTTGGGGGGTGTGCACTTCGTTGATAATTCCGATGTGGGACTGTGGACGTCGCTTGGGAGCATGCCACATGTCCCGGAAGAGGGTGTTGCCCTAATGGTGAGATCGGTAGGCAGGGTGCCGAAGGCTTCCCTGACTAGGGTCGATTTCTTCCACGTGTCTTGTTCTTATTGGCTGTTCATTTTGGGTATAAACAAGAGTCCCCCAAGTTCTCGGTCGAGATTTCTCGGACGGGGACTTGATTGTTCTTCGGTAACCGAAAGGTCGTGCTACCGTTCGGTAGCTTGATAAGGGGGGCGCGCTGGGCCCTTGTCCTTGTGCCGATTCATTCAGAAAACCCTGCCCAGGAGCTCAAGGGTCGCCACTTCGAGGATTACCGTTCGGTAGCGCTTGGCGCGTTTGAAGGGGTTCCGAGAAGGCCTTGCCGATTGCTTTTTAACTTGGGCGAGTTTGGTCGTTCTCTCGCGATCTATGCACAGGGAGGGGGAGTGATGGGACAGAATGATGCTTCGTCTTCTGTACCCAGCGTGCTGTCAGAGCCTCCATTCGTTGCGTGACACGTGGCGTGTCAAATCATGCGGAGCGGCGCCATTAATGCGCCGTTTGGTTTCTCGAGGCGTACCGTTTCAACTCCTGCCCTATAAATAGGAATGGCCTCTGAGGCATTGTTTACTTTGCATTTGTAAGTGAGGCGAAAGCTCTGTCCAGGCGATTTCTGGCGAGGACTAATAACAATCAAGGCGATTTCAGACGTGACCAATCGGTATTTAAGGCGATTTCTGGTGAGATGGATCGATAGTTGATGCGACTCTTCGCACAAGGTACCGTTCGGCATCCTTTTTATGATTTCCTTTACTATGCGTACGTCCTTCCTTGGTTTGAACTAAACTAGAACTTTATGCAAGTGGGGTGTGGTTTGGTAGTCTAGTTGCCATAGGTAGAGACGTAGGCATCGGTAGGATAGTCTCCTGCATGGCCCTTAGTTTCCTTCTGTTGTTTTGTAGATGTTTGATAGCGAGTCTGGATTCGAGAGTTAGCCCAACGCGTTCGAGGATGAGTCTCCAGATAGGCGAAGGGATACCGATAGTGAGGAGTCGGGCCAGGATACCGAGAGTGATAGTGGCTCCGAAGTGGAAGTAGTTGGTGAGAGGCTCAGACCTGCCCCTACACATGGAATTGGCAAGGGGCTCATGGCTAGTTAGCCCCTGCCGTTGATGGTTGTGTATAGCGACGGTAGGCAAGTTGGCTCGGGCTTGCATTCTGGGCCTCATGTGGGGGACGCTAGGGTGCCAGAGGCTTCTTCTAGTTGCCATCCGGAGGCCTCCACTTCTGGTCGTGGAGAGACTTCCGAGCCAGCTTCCCAGCCGAGGGTGACGATAGTGAACCGAGGGGACCCTAGGGTACCGATGGGGCTGCCGAAGGAGCAATTGTTCGGCGTAGATTATTTGCCGCCCAACAAGATGAGGATTCCGGACCCTACCGAATCTCTGAGCAACCCCAAGGATGGCGAGGTTGCGTTCTTCATGGATGTCCTTCTGCAGGGCGTCAGGCTGCCATTGCAGCCTCCAGTTCAGAGGATTCTGGCCCAAATTGGGTATGCCCCTGGCCAGTTTAATCCGAACTTCTGGGCCATTCTAATGGGGGTGATCACGGCATTCGGCCTTGCCGATGAGGGGGAGCCCACTTATGAGCAGTTCTCTCACTTGTATAGCATCACCAAGTCCAAGAAGACTGATCATGGAGGCTGGGTTTAGGCGAACTGCCTCAGGGCTTCCGAACGGGGCCACTTTCTGACTGCCCTGCCGACCTCTCAGAAGTCCTGGAGGAATCGGCGGGTGATACTCTCTGGCGATTGGGAATCGCCCTCGGGAGTCCCCGTTCGCTTCCACATCCCCAACACCTTCCAAATCACCGGTAGGTTGTTACATGCCGATCGGTAGGACGCCACTTATGCTCGTTCGGCGGACTTAACCATTTTTGTTCATTTTTCTTCAGGCAAACTGAAGCAGCCCAAGGTTCCGCAATCAGAGGTTCGGCAGATCGACAGAGTGAGGCTGAAGGTTCCTGCCATTGACAAGACGTATCCACAGTTCCTCTTCACTGAAAACCTCATCAGAGCCCGCCTCGTCAGCCCTGCCGAGAGTAAGTTCACTCGGACTTTTTCTTTGTTTTCTTTGAGTCCCTTTTGACTTACCCCTGTGTTCCGTTCGTACAGTGTCTGAGAACAGGAAGATTGCCGAGGCCAAAAGGATGTCCGAGACTTTGAAACGGCGCTTCCAGGTGGCCACCAAGGGGAAGAAGCAACGGCTGCAGCCAGAGGCCTCTGCCAAGAGGGTTGTGGAGGCTGATCTTAAGGAGCAGCTGTTAGAAATGTGCCCTAAGAGCCAATACATTTGATGTAATCTCCTTAGAATACATTTCGTATATGATATATAAAGGGCAAACTTATTTTGTTATCTTTTACATCGTGTAAAGAAACAAATGTCCAGGGTATGCTAAATAAGAGATAAAGTAATCTAAAGAAGATTAGATTCGGGAGACCTTTAATCTCTAATTGTAGTATCCCAAAATGTTCCTAATCATAGGTTATCAAATGGGCATTGATAAACCGTTAAGATTAGCACATATTATGTATGCTCAATTGGGGGGATGGTTAGTCTCAAACCATTTGTGTAGTTGACAGTAATACAAGTATGTGGGCAGTGGCGGATCCAGGATTATGTGGCCAAGGGGGCTTAGTGTAAAAGTTCCAAAATTTTTCTACACAGAGGAAGCATGAATGGCGAAGGCTAGAAAAAGAGGAAGCATGTATGAAAGGGAATAACATAAAGGTGAGCACTGAAAATGGAAGGGAATAACATAAACAAATTGAACTATAAAAACCCAGCTGCTGTTTTGCCCAGAAATTTGAAGCTTTTTCGTCACCAAAAGTTTTTAGCGACAGATGTTCATCAGATTTTTCGTGGCTAAAAATTTTCTGCAACGGTGTTCTTCAGATTTTTCGTCAATAAAAGTCAAATTTCCAGATCAACTTCAGACTTATATACAAGGGTAAGTTCCAGGTTTCTATCTTTAGTTTAGTCGTTTCCTGATTTTATTTGCAGGCTGTTTCACAAATTAGACCAGAATAATAACACATACATATGGGAATGAAGATGTGAAATTGGGAATGAAGAGTTTGGAGCTGCTGTGCAGAATCGGGTGTAAGCGATGCTGTTTTTTTTATTTTTTTTATTTTTAAACCTGGCCGAAAACGACGTCGTTTTGAGGCCAGGTCAATTAAAAAAAAATTTGACTGAGCCTTGGACCAAACGACGTCGTTTGGCAAGGCAGGTTTTGAAAAAAAATTAGCACGCAGCGTGCACAATGCGCAGCAGCAGAGGAAGAGTTCGGCTGGGAATTTCGTCGAGCAGTTGGTGTGCAGGGGCTTCCAGCAGCAGTCCAAGGGGGCTTTCATGGAGTCCCTTCCCAATTTTTCAGCATTCCAAGGGGGCTTCAGCCCCCTCTTGTCCCAACGTCGATCCGCCTCTGTATGTGGGTGCTCATTAGTGAATGAGTACACTGAACGCGATCAACCGTAGTTCTCGTATGGAGTATTTATCTATATGTCAAACGATAACTCATAGTTGCAATAATGCAAATTAGTCCTTAGACCTGAGGCATCATGGTTGTCCTGTGATGCGTTATTGATCTTTGATAGCTCTTAAAGGCAAGCCGTAAAAGATTTGTCTTAAGTGTTGTTGGGATCTCTTAATTCATCATAGGGGCATGTGAATGTACAATAAGGAATCTCTACTTTCGATAAAGAAGGAGAATGTTTCAAGATGTGATTTAGTAAATCTTTGGCCAAAGTATTTTGAGCTTGATTTAGAAAGGTGTTCTTAATCATGTTCTTTTGAATCACATGAGGTTATAAATCATATTAGGGGTTTGACATAATCAATCCGTACCCTAATAATATGATTTGAAACATTGGATAAGAGAAGGACCGTATTGCATTGCAATTCCAACTGAATAGGTTCTTTATCTATTCTGGTTAGCTTGGGTAGCCTTGATATATTGCTAGATGTCACTCTTGGCTTGTGGAAGTCCTAGGATTGATTGTGATCGATCCAAATAAAGGAAGAATTAAAAAGGGGTTTTAATTCCAGTTGGTTAGAAAGAGTTCTTATATTTTCCCACTGCCTTGCTAATTAGAACCTAATGGATCGCACACCTTAAATGGTTAACTTTGAGTAATACAAATGAGAATGAGGAAATCAATTTGATTGATTTGATGTGGATGATTTACTACGTGTAAAAACATATTTGGGCCTCGATAATAGTTAGAGGGAAGCCCAAATGGTTGGGTATCAAGCCCAAGGGCTTAAGACACCTAAATATTATGGTTTAAGTGTCATAAGGCCCAATTTTGGAAGCCCAATGGGGTTTGGCCGAAAATGGTTAAGTGAATGTGTATGGGAATTGTTTCCATAAGCTTATTAACACACAAACACAATCCAACATCAACCAAATGGGTTTGGGAGATCAAAGAGAGAAAAATGAGAGTTTTCAAGAGTGAAACACTTTCATCTTTCAAAGTGGTTTAGATTGAAACCAATCTTGAGAATCTTGCACTAGCATCCAAGTATTCTCAAGATACTTCTTCTCATCTCAAGGTTCCATTGGTGTGGAGACTTAGAGGCCATATACTTTTGTGGCTCACATGGAGGAGAAAGATCAAGGAGCAAAGATCAAAGATCAAAGAGGAGATCAACAAAGAGGAAATCATCAAGAGAAGACCAAACACAAATTGGTTCATATAATTGCTTCAAGGGTAATTAGATCTTATCCTTTTCTCTTGAATTTTCATTTATGGAAAACATATCAATGTTCATGGCTTAAGATACTTGGAAGAAGTTTTGTTTTTTGAATTTAAACAACCACCTTAGACTTCCGCTGCGATTAATTTGATTAAATGCATGTTTAATATTCAAATGAACTTTGGAAAAATGTTTTGAAATTTCCTACAGCAGCAACTGGCCGAACGGCAGAGGCAACGGAATGCCGAGCCCGCAGACAGAGGGGTGCCGGTAGACGAGCCGGTACTCAGCCCAAGTCAGGGTGCCGAGGCTGCCACCTCTAAGGCATCTGGGAAGCGGCCGATGACGGTGGATCTGGACGCCGTATCCACTCCCAAACGGGTATGGCTTGTCGACCATCCGAGGGCCATCTTCGCAGCTGAGGACGAAGAGGGGCCTATCGAGGCGGTCACGCTTGCATGCCCTTCTAAGACGGTCCAGTTTGCGAACCATATGATCGTGGGTTCGCAGATGGACTTGTTTGAAATAGACAAGCTGCCGAAGAAGGCCCTTCGAGAAGAAGCGGGGCGCGCCTTCCGTCTCCAGGCCACGGTAACCTTTCTCTCCCGTTGTCTTTTTTAGTTTTGTTGTTTTGTTCTTGTTGTTCGGTATTAATTTCTGACTTCACATTTCAGGCGTCTATGGACATGTGGCTGTGCATGAAGAGGGCCATCACAGCTGCAGAGCGCGCCAAAAGGATGTACGAAGACGGCCGTTCCAAGGTTGCCAAGGTGGGGAAGGCCCTCCAAGATCACGCGAACCTCGTGCAAGATATGCAAGCTGCCGAACGGCAGATTAAGGCTTACGAGGCCAAACTTGTCGAGATGCGCGTGGATCTGGACGGTGCGCTGCAGGCTGCTAAGGACGCCGAGAAGGCGAAAGAGGCCGTTCAGACGGTGTTGGATGTGTCCGAGCGAGCGAAGGCGGCAGAGGTCGAGGCGGCCGTTCGTGAAGCGGTTAGGAGTTACCGTTCTCCAGGCCACGGTAACCTTTCTCTCCCGTTGTCTTTTTTAGTTTTGTTGTTTTGTTCTTGTTGTTCGGTATTAATTTCTGACTTCACATTTCAGGCGTCTATGGACATGTGGCTGTGCATGAAGAGGGCCATCACAGCTGCAGAGCGCGCCAAAAGGATGTACGAAGACGGCCGTTCCAAGGTTGCCGAGGTGGGGAAGGCCCTCCAGGATCACGCGAACCTCGTGCAAGATATGCAAGCTGCCGAACGGCAGATTAAGGCTTACGAGGCCAAACTTGTCGAGATGCGCGTGACGGTGCGCTGCAGGCTGCCAAGGACACCGAGAAGGCGAAACAGGCCGATCAGACGGCGCTGGATGTGTCCGAGCGAGCGAAGGCAGCAGAGGTCGAGGCGGCCATTCATGAAGCGGTTAGGAGTTACCGTTCTTCTGCAGAGTTCACTGCTCTTTTGGACAATGAAGTGGGCTCTGAGATGGCGGACCTCATCTACCGCTTCAAATGGTTTAACCCAGGGCAGAAACTGAACCTGAACATTGCTGCCGATCCCCCTCCTCTACTGGAAGGCATTACGGAGGAGATGATCGAAGAGTACGAAGGGGAGGACGCCCCAGAAGATGCCGACGGTCCTAATGCCAAGGGCACTCCTGATGCTGCCGTTGATGCCTATGCCGAGACTGCAGATGGCGAGGGTGGCCAGTCTGCCGATCGTGGGGCTAGTGCCTGAGCTGTTTAGGATTTTGTAATCGTAATTGCCGTAGGATGATTACCGAGTGGGCCGTTGGCCACTTAGAAGTTCGGCAGGGGCCAACCAGTTCTTTTGTTTTGAGCTTAGCCAAGTGTCGTTTCTTTCGGTAATCTAGAATTCGAGTATTCTTTCGGCCATAGAAATGCCATAGGCAAATCTAAGACATTATTCTGTCGTTGGCTCGCATAATGATGCAATACTGCCATTGGCAAATCCCAGTGCCCTGTACTGCCGTTGGCTCGTACCCAATGCATGTTATCGTGAATTTAAAAATAGACGAAGCTAAATTGGAATCGGTAGTGGACATACAAGGGCGTAGCCTTCGATTGCCGTAGGTGATGTTGCCGTGGCTCACGTATATTGAGCCCTACCGAAACATTTTATTTCACCAACATACATATGCAACTGTGGATAATCTCATTTTATATATAAGTGCCGTAGGCAAAAAATACAGAATCCACCCTGCCGTTGGCTAGGGGGCTTTACTTGAAGTAACTCTTGAGATGCTCCACATTCCATGGATGACCGAGGGTCTTCCCATCTGTGCCTCGGAGCCTATAGGTGCCGGATCTAAGGATGCCGATGACTTCATAGGGCCCCTCCCAGGAAGGTCCGAGGGTCCCTTCCGTTGGATTCTTGGTTGCAAGCGAAACCTTGCGCATAACCCAGTTTCCAATTCTGAATGAGCGGGGTCTGACTCTTGAGTCGTAGTATCGAGAGACGTGCTGTTTGTATGCTTCGTTCTGAAGGTTGGCTACCGTTCAACGTTCTTCGATTAAGTCCAGGCTTAATGCAAACGCAGCCTCGTTTGCCTTCGGTTTGAAATCTTCCGTTCGGTAAGACGACTCGCCGATCTCGCCTGGGACGACGGCTTCTGAGCCGAATGCAAGGCTGAAGGGGGTTTCCCCTGTAGAGGTTCGGTAGGACATTCGGATGGCCCACAGAGCTTCGGGGAGCTTCTCCAGCCAGGCGCCCTTGGCACTGTTGAGTTGCCGTTTCAAGAGTTTGTTGATGATTTTATTCACGTCTTCTACCTAACCGTTCGACTGAGGGTGAGCTGGGGAGGCGAATAAGAGGTTGATTTTGAGGCGCGTGCAGAACTGCCTGAAGAGGTCCGAATCGAACTGTCTGCCGTTATCGGTGATGATGGCATGAGGGATGCCAAAACGGCAACAGATGTTGGTCCAGACATATTCTTCGATCCTTGTAGCTGTGATAGTGGCCAAGGCTTCGGCCTCAACCCATTTAGTGAAATAGTACACGACAACGACCGCGTACTTAACCTGTCCTTTACCTTGCAGCATGGGCCTGATCAGGTCAAGTCCCCATTGGGCGAATGGCCACGGACTTACGATCGGCGTGAGAGGTTCGGCAGGTAGGTGGGGGATATTGCCGAACCACTGGCATTTGTTGCACCTCTTTACCATCGCAATCGCATCCCAATGCATGGATGGCCAATAGTAACCCTGCCGGAAGGCTTTGTGGGCCAGGGATCTGGAACCGAAATGATCGCCGCAGACACCGTTGTGGATCTCCCGAAGGACATATTCGCCCTGCTCTTCGGTGATGCATTTCATGTAGGGGTCGTGTAGCCGTGCTTGTACAGAATGTCATTGATGACGATGTACCTTGTCGATCGGTAACGCAGCCTCCTTGCATGTGCCTTGTCCTCCGGGAGGGCACCGTTCGCTAAATACATGTATATCGGCGACATCCAGGTGTCTTCGTACCATACGGTACATACGTCAACGAACGTGGTGCTTGGCTGGGCTAAGATCTCGACAGGGACCTTTCGACCAATCTTGTCGTTAATTGCTGACGCCAGTCTGGCTAATGCGTCGGCATGGCTATTCTCTGACCTGGGAACCTGCCCAATTTCGTAGGCCTGAAACTGCTGGAGTAATAGATGTGCCGATGACAAGTAGGCTGTCATAGACGCGTCCTTTGCAGCGAAATCGGCAGTGACCTGGTTGACGATGAGCTGTGAATCGCTATGGATGCTGACCTGCTTAGCTCCCATGATCTTTGCTAGCTGAAGGCCAACTAAAAGGGCTTCGTACTCTGCCTTGTTATTGGATGTTCAGAAACCAAATCTGATGGCATATTCCATCTTGGTTCCATCGGGGGCGGTGAGTACCAGGCCAGCTCCGCACCCCTGTTGGTTTGCCAAGCCATCCACGTGCAGGACCCAGACTGTTCGAAATGGCTACCGTTCGGTAGGCTTACCTGTGGAGGAGTATTCCCAGGTTCCGATGCTTCCGAAAGTGTTAGTTCGGAGATGAAGTCAGCTACGGCCTGTCCTTTCTCGGCAGGTCTGGGTTTGAACTGTACATCGAACTCTCCTAACTCGATCGCCCATTTTAGCAGCCTACCGGACGTTTCGGGTTTTGAAAAACCTGCCGGAGGGGGGTTGGTCAGGACGATGATGGTGTGGGCCTGAAAGTAGGGCCGTAACCTTTGGGCAGAGACGACCAAAGCTATAGCCAGCTGCTCGAGTGGGGGGTACCGAGACTCTGCGCCTTGTAGGGCTTTGCTGACATAGAAAATCGGGAGTTCTGCTTTCTCCGGTATTCGTATCAGTACTGAGCTGACAGCAGTGTTAGATACCGATAGATATAGAGAGAGAATTTCTCCAGGGAGGGGTTTAGACAGTAGCGGCGCCCTGCCCATGTAGTCCTTCAAGTCTTGAAACGCATTATAGCATTCGACAGTCCACTCTATGTGGTGTTTGCCCCCTTTCAAGGCTTTGAAGAATGGTGCACACTTGTCTGTGGCTTTGGAGATGAAGCGAGTGAGGGCTGCCACTCGTCCGGTAAGGCTCTGGATGTCCTTCTGTGTCTTCGGCACCTCCATGTCGATTATGGCTCTGATTTTGTCGGGGTTTGCCTCGATACCCCTCTGGCTGATCATGAAACCGAGGAATCTCCCCGAAGATACGCCGAAGGCGCACTTCGTTGGGTTGAGTCTCATTCGGTGTCTTCGGCACCTCCATGTCGATTATGTCCTTCTGTGTCTTCGGCACCTCCATGTCGATTATGGCTATGATTTTGTCGGGGTTTGCCTCGATACCCCTCTGGCTGATCATGAAACCGAGGAATCTCCCCGAAGATACGCCGAAGGCGCACTTCGTTGGGTTGAGTCTCATTCGGTAATCCTTCAAGATGCCGAACATTAGGGATAGGTTCTCTAGATGTTCGCCTGCCGTTCGGCTCTTTACTAGCATGTCATCCACATAGACCTCCATTGTGTTGCCGATTTGCTCGGCGAAGATTCGGTTGACTAGTCTCTGGTAGGTTGCCCCTGCATTCTTCAGGCCGAACGGCATGACGTTATAATAGTATAGGCCTTTGTCTGTTATGAACGCCGTGTGTTCGCTGTCGGCAGGGTGCATGAAGATCTGGTTGTATCCAGAGTATGCGTCCATGAAGCTGAGCAGTTCGTGACCGGCAGTGGCGTTAACCAGCTGATCGATGCGTGGCAGTCGGAAGCTATCCTTCGGACAGGCCTTGTTCAAGTCGGTATAGTCTTGACACATTCGTCATCCGCCTTTTGCCTTCCGAACCATTACAGAGTTTGCCAGCCAGTCCGGGTATACGGCCTCCCAGATGAAGCCTATGGTCATGAGCTTGTCCACCTCGTTCTTCATAGCTTCATACCGTTCGGCATCGTAGGATCGGCGCTTTTGCCTGACAGGCTTAAAGGCCGGTGAGATGCTCAGCTTGTGGCTCATGACATCAGGGGATATACCCGGCATGTCATTGTAGGACTAGGCAAAGACTTCCGAATTCTGCCGAAGGAACTGGATGAATTCGGCTCGGAGGGTGGCTTTCAGCATGGTTTCGATCCGCACGCACCGATCAGGCTAATCCTCATTTAGCGCAACGGTCTCGAGATCCTCGGCAGGTTGTGCCACTGAGGTAGGCTTTTCTTCCCTAGGATCATCGACTGGGCCATTGCCGTTTGGCAAGTCTACGACCACGAAGGTCTCTTTTTGCTTCTGAGAGGCTGCCGATTTCAACGCCGTGGTATAGCAGTTCTGAGCGCTCAACTAGTCGCCCCTGATTGCCCCCGTGCCGTAGCAGGTTGGGAACTTCATGAGTAGCATGTGGGGGGACAAGTGGGCCTTTATCGCCGTGAGTGCCGTTCAGCCGACTATGACATTGTAGGCCGTCGGACAGTTTACCACAAGGAACTGTGGGGCTATGCCGAAGGCGATTGGCAGGCTGACACTGCCGATTAGCTGGACCAAGTCTCCCGAAAAGCTGAGGAGAGGAGAGGCGAGAGTTGCCGGTTGACCTGGCTGTCATCTATCCCGAGTTCTTTAAACGCATCGGCGAAGATGACGTTTACCGAACTGCCAGTGTCGATCAGGATTCGTCCGACATCGAATTCGGCGATCTCGGCTCGGATGATCATAGGGTCATGGTGTGGGTAGATGATCCCCTCCTCTTCTTCTTCAGAGAAGGTGATAGGCTCCTACTGGACTTTTAGCATTTTGGCGTGGCGGCTACTTTCAATGCTGAGGACCTGAGGGTACTGTGCCGCTCTCACATACTGCTTTCTTGACCGGTTAGATGCCCCGGCGAGGGTTGGGCCTCCGCTAATCGTGCTGATCATATTGATTTGCCGATTGGCATTCGGTACTAGCGCATGTTGTGGCCTGGCTATGTACTGATCCAGTTTGCCTTCCCGAATGAGCCGCTCGACAATTTTTCACAAGCTTATACAGTCCTCGGTATTGTGGCTGTTCTGCTGGTGGTATCGGCAGAATTTTCCTGTATCCCGGTCGTCTTGCCGATTAGGTTTTCGGAATGCTGGCTTCGGGATAATCTCGTTTTCGTTCATCAGCACGGCTTCATAGGATGTGTTGAGCAGGGTGAATACCTCCATCCCCTGGTTATGTGCTGGTAGTGGCGCTCGGTAACTGTCCCTGCCGTACCTGCTCTTATTTTTCATGGAATGCCCCTTTTGAGAGCTTCCGGTGTCTTTGCGCTTGTGGCTCTCAGGGTATCCAGCAGGTTGCGCTGTTGAGGCGAATGGCGATGCCTGTGCCGTTGCGGACCGCTGTATGGGTTCGTTCTGCTGAGCCGTGGGCTCGGCCTTCGAATTGAAATATTCGGCCTTGGCGTGGATTGCCGCTTGCTTCATGAGCTCATCGTACGTACGCCAATTGCTGCTGTGTACCAGATACCGAAAGTGTGAGGACCGTAGGCCACTCTTGAAGGCGCCGTAGGCTGCCCTATCATCGGTATCCGGACATCTCGAGTATTCATTGCTGAATCATGTGGCATATTCACGCAACGGCTCGTCATCTCTCTGCCGGATGGTATATAGGTCATTGGCAGAGTACAGTCTATCGGTCTGAATCATGAAATGGTTCAGGAAGATCTGCTTCAGCTCATCGAAGGAATCGACTGTCCCTAGTTCCAAACGGTAGAACTTATTCAATGCTGCCTTTATGAGCGAAGAGGGGAACAGCAGGCACTGTCCTTCGTCGGTCAGCCCTCGGCACCCTGTGGCCGATTGGAAAGAGTGAAGGTATGTCAGAGGGTCCTCCACACCCGTGTAAGCAGATATGCGTAGGGGCTGCACGTCTCTATCCCCAGTCAGGCTCCTGTGAACGAGTCATCTCGTCCTCCATTCTCTGCATCCTCTGTAGGAGGAGGCGAATTACCGGATCCCGGCTCGGAATTTCCTCTGTAGTGTGATGCTCTGACTGCTGAGGGTAGCCGACCGGATTGACCTCTGAGTGCCTCGTTGGCGTTGCCGAACGGTAGGTGGATGACCGAGTCGTGGAAGGGGCGTACTCATGGTCAGAATCTACCGATGATTCCAAGACTTGTATCCTTCGTATTGGCAACCTCCTCCCGAGGTCTCTCAGTCGGGGATCATCTAGACGTGCGTTTATCCTGACTGGTGATCCTTGCCGTTCGGTTTGCCTTTCAGCTTCCCGATCCAACAACCTATGATGGCAATCAGAATAGACCTTCTTCGATAGATGGGGCTTATTTTTTGGTACAGGGACTACCAATTGCTTAGACGACGCAGGCGTTGCCTTTGCCACCTTCTTTCCCTTCTTCTGCTGATGGGGAGTCTGTAGACTCTGTGACGATCGATCGATCTGAACGTTTTGCGTTTGCTGTTGGTTGAGCAACTGTTGTGTTTCGTCTACTCTGGACGAGAGGAAATTGTTGTGTTCTTGTAACCTGGCCATGTCCTGCCGAAGGGACACGACTTGGGCTAAAAGCTCCGCATTTTCTGCGGATTGGAGTATAGGGGGGTTAGTTGCCGGCGTGTATGGGAGTGTTGGGCTAGCTCCGCCTGGTATACCGTATGGCATTCCCTCCTGCGGTAGGAACGTAGTTTTCGAGTTGGTCCTCATATGTTTGGGATAAAGGGTCGATGTGTGGTATCGGCCGAAGGCTCTCCGATGCTTAAGTAAGTTCGGGATTAGAAAGTTCAACTGACAGATCGATAGGCTTGTATGCCGTAAGTTCTGATTACCACTATTTTGGGGTAGTTGGCCTCTTTTATAGGCCTTGGGGGTGTGCACTTCGTTGATAATTCCGATGTGGGACTGTGGACGTCGCTTGGGAGCATGCCACGTGTCCCGGAAGAAGGTGTTGCCTTAATGGTGAGATCGGTAGGCAGGGTGCCGAAGGCTTCCCTGACCAGGGTCGATTTCTTCCATGTGTCTTGTTCTTATTGGCTGTTCATTTTGGGTATAAACAATAACCATGGTGGAAAGAGAGTATTTCATATCTAGGTTTAGAGAGAGAAATGAATGAAAGGTAAAGCTCTGTATATTTCTCAGAAGTGATTCTTTACATAATGAAGAAAATGAACTAAACCCAAGCTTATATAGCTGTGTAACAATAACTTCTACACTAAGCTAATCATGCTTAACAGAATAACTAATCATACTACTAGGAACGTGAAGAGCTAACAACTGTGCCACCTCAGCAATGACACGGGTCAGCACATCACACTGTTATCATCCCCCCTCAATCTCAGCTGGGGTTGAGCCACGACTGAGATTGCCACAGTGTTTGACAAACAGGGGACTATGAAGCCCCTTTGTAAGAATATCAGCCACTTGCTCATCAGTTGAAACATATTGGACAGTGAGATCTTTGTTTTGAACTTTCTCTCGAATGAAGTGGAAATCGATATCCATATGCTTGATACGAGAATGAAGCACCGGATTAGCACTTAATGCTAAGGCAGACAAGTTATCACTGTGTAAAACTGGAGCTTCAGGAATAACCAAATGTAAATAGTATAACAGCTGTCTAATCCATGAAATCTCTGCTGCACAATGAGCAAGAGCACGATATTCAGCCTCTGTGGAGCTGCCTGAAACTGAAGCTTGCTTTTTAGAAGCCCAAGAGATTGGATTATGGTCAAGAAAAACTACATAACCAGTGGTGGATCGACGAGTATTTGGGTCGCCTGCCCAGTCGGCATCACAATAGCCAGAGAGAAGCATAGTGCCAGGAGAAAAAGTGATCCAATGCTGCAAAGTGCCTTGTAGAAACCAGAGAATTCTTTTGACAAAACCAAAATGAACATCAGTGGGATTATGCATGAATTGACAGACAGTATTGACTGCGAAGGCTATGTCTGGACGAGTGAAGGTTAAATATTGCAGTGCCCCGACAATACTGCGATACAATGTAGGATCACTAAGAGCAAAACCATCAGTTGTCAAAGCTTGTTGATGGGGTTTGGAGGGTGTACTACAGGGTTTACAAGTATCCATGGCAGCCTTCTTGATTAAATCCTTAGCATACTTAGCCTGATTGACAAACATCTTGCCATCAGCCTGATAGTGAATCTCAAGGCCCATAAAATATTTGAGCTGTCCCATATCCTTGAGTTCGAATACTTCCCCAAGATCGCGAATAACAGAGTTGACAAGTGCAGGTTAGAGCCTGTGAGGATGATGTCGTCAACGTACAGCAGAAGAATAATAATATCAGATGAAGTTTTCTTGATAAAGAGGCTCGGATCAGAAGGAGACACTGTGAATCCCAGAGTAGGTAAATATCCGGTAAATTTGGCATTCCATGCACGATGGGCTTGTTTTAAGCCATATAAAGAATTCTGAAGTTTGCAGACAAAATCAGGATATGTAGGATCAACAAAGCCTTGAGGCTGCTTCTTGAAGACTTCCTCTTGGAGCTCTCCATGAAGAAAGGCGTTCTTCACATCAAGTTGACGTAATTTCCATTGAAATTGAACTGCTAGACTCAAAATCAGGCGAACTGTAGTATGTCGAACCACAGGACTGAATGTTTCGTCATAATCCAAACCATATTCTTGGCTATACCCTTGTGCCACAAGCCTAGCCTTATATCGAGAAATAGTTCCATCCGCATTCTTTTTAATCTTAAAAATCCACTTGCACCCAACAATGTTTGTATGCGAAGGAGAAGGAACTAGAGTCCAGGTGCCTTGTTGGTGAAGGGCTTGAATTTCTTCAGACATGGCTTGCTGCCACTCAGGCTTTCCAAGGGCTGCCTTGAAATGAGGAGGTGTATCGGGCTCAGTGATAGAATGAAGCTGAGTAATAAAGCTCGAGTATTCAAGAAATTGCCTAGGCTGGATAATACCAGACTTAGACCGAGTCTGCATAGAATGGCAATTATTGGTACCAGCTGATACTGAGTGAGTAGAGGGCTCAGAAGAATCAGATAAACGAGGCAAAATGACTTCCAATTGGTCATCTGATAGTATAGGCAGCATAGTGGTAGCAGATGTTGTGGCACCAGCAGATGTTGTGGAATAAGAAATGGTAGGATTGGATAAAGGCTGAAACTCAAAGGAAGAGGATGGTGGTGATGGCAGAATGACAGGGACTGGTGGCATAACAGATGGAGAAGCAGGAGAAGTTTGTGAGATAGATGAGGAAACCATAGAAGATCTTTGAGCCTTGAAGAGAAATACATCTTCATTGTAGATGACATGTCTGGAAATGAGAACTTTCTGGTTCTGAGGATTATAACAATAAACTCCTTTATATCCCATAGAGAAACCCAAAAAGACACACTGCTGGGAGCGAGGTTCAAGCTTATGCGCATTGTAGCGTCTAAGCAAAGGATAAATTGCTGAACCAAATATTCTAAGAGAAAGCAAATCTGGTAATGTACCATGTAACTTGGAATACGGAGATTGCATGTGCAGAGTACGACTTGGCATTCTATTGATTAAGAAAGTGGCATGGGTAACAGCATAATACCAAAACTGAAGAGGTAGACTGGCTGTAGTTAAAAGGGCAAGTGCGGTTTCAATAATATGCCTATTCTTCCTTTCGGCTACCCCATTTTGTTGAGGGGTATAAGGACAAGATATATGATGAACAATGCCTTTAGATGCTAAGAATTCAGTAAACACCTTACTAGTATACTCTCCTCCACCATCGGATTGAAAGAATTGAACATGAGCTTGAAAGTGATTAACAATATACGCACAGAACTTGCGAAAGACTGAGAAAACCTCTGATTTATTTATTAAGGGAAACACCCACATGAACCGGGTACAATCATCAATGATAGTAACATAATATCTATAGCCACCTAAAGCAATACAAGCAGAAGGCCCCCAGACATCGGAGTGCAGCTTAGAAAAAGGTTATGACGATATGGTACAAGAAGAAGGAAAAGGCAATTTATGCATTTTTCCTTGTAAACATGATTCACAAAGAGAAGATGTGGAATCTGAAGAAATAGAAATGTGAGAGGCCTTGAGCATGTGTTGAAGCACTTCATTGGTGACATGACCTAGTCGAAGATGCCACAGTTTAGTCTTCACCTGCTGTCCAAGCAAAGCATGTGATCCGGAGGAAATCACAGAATCTGTATGTGTGACTTGTGGAGAGATTGATGAGCCTGCGGAAGAGACATGCTCTTTATTTGCAACTGAAGAAGCTAATGGAGCTAAGCAGTTCTTGAACTTTGGGGAAGAAAACTAAGGAATGGGATAGAGACCTTTATTGCTTTGATACCATGATAACCATGGTGGAAAGAGAGTATTTCAGATCTAGGTTTGGAGAGAGAAATGAATGAAAGGTAAAGCTCTGTATATTTCTCAGAAGTGATTCTTTACATAATGAAGAAAATGAACTAAACCCAAGCTTATATAGCTGTGTAACAATAACTTCTACACTAAGCTAATCATGCTTAACAGAATAACTAATCAGACTACTAGGCACGTGAAGAGCTAAGAACTGTGCCACCTCAGCAATGACACGGGTCAGCACAAATGACACGGGTCAGCACATCACACTGTTATCAGTAATTGAGTGACTGGAGAGGCCTTTCTTTCCGATCCTAAATCGCTAGATCTAATACTAGAAAATCGCCAACAGAAGCAGCAAATATTTCATATTCAATCAAACCATAATTCTTAATTTCAAGATCTGAAAGTAAAAATAAAAAAATAAAAAAAGAGACATAGAAAACTGAAAAAGCTAACCTTAATGCCAAAAGGGGATTCCATGAAAGTAAGCTTGTAGGTATTGGTAAGGAAGCTGTGGAAGGAACAGCCTTGGCCGGGCAGCTGAGGGACGCAGAGATTGGCCTTCAAGAACCCCCTCAACAAACCCTAACATCGACTGCATAGAGAGAGAGAGAGAGAGAGAGAGAGAGTGTGATGCTTAGGTTTTCACGACAGAGGGAGAAAGAGAGTGGTGGTGGTTGTGGAGCGACGATGGAGAGAGAAACCGCTGAGAGAGGAAGAGAGCACGAAGAGAGAGCTGCGCGAGAGAGAGAAGAGTGAGGGTAATCAGTGAGCAATAAGTCGGCAATAAGTATCTATTTATATGAAGGTTAGCTTGGTACTTTCAAGTTTCAAAGTGATTATATCAGACTAAAGTTTGTAAAGTGATTATACGAGAATAGGGCTTTGCCAAAGTGACCATATGAGCCAATTCCCCTTTTTTCTTTTAGTTTCCTGCTAAAATTAATGCATTATTATTAATAATTACACTCATAATTGTAAGAGGTCTGCTGCCATTTATGCCACTTTATTTTGCTTTCCATGAGAGAAGATAAGATTTATTAACTTGCAGATCTTTAACCGAAAATTAAGTTGAAAGATTGAAAGTTCAAATTTCATCACATAGTTCGCACACTGGATTGAAGAGGCATCTCTTTATCGATTATCATGTGTCATTACTAGTATGAATTTATTCTTCCCGACTGATGGAAATTGCATTTTATGTATATATGCTTTTAGTAGTGGGTTCAATTTCTCTAAAGACCAGAGCTAAATTTGAATAAGATGTTTAATCAAAAGATGTAATGATTAACATGGATTTTGATAGATGAGTGGCAATGCATAATTCATGTTGAAATCCCTAGTAGTTTAGGGAAAAAGGACTTGTTGCTAGAAATAACATACTTAGTGACCAACAGATCTGCAGCAACGTGCATATGAATTGCAATCATTAGCTTAGATGCTCCTGCAGTTGATAGTATTATGTCGTCGGACGCAAGTTGTGAAGACATTGAGGTCATATTTAATTGCATTTTCTACTCGTATCATTCTTTTACTTCTCCTTTAAAGTATTAAGAACTAGTATAGTTCTGCATTTCTCTTTTCCTTGCTATATTTGGTGGTTGTCGGCTTACCGTCTGAATCTCCTTTTTTCTAATGGTAAAGTCTAATGTTTGTTTAACTTTGTTATATGCCAAACGATATATATATTTCCATGTGATAGACTTATGCTTTCTAAGGCAAATTTGAAATATACTGTAATTTTCATTTTCTTTGGTTTTTTTTTTTAATACAAAAAGTACATTTTGGAAAGCATTTGTTGAGATATATCAAATAGAATCCTTGAAGAATATAAATTATAGGTTTAAGGAAAGTGAACTAATGTATGTCTCATTAAAAAAATGTTGTTGCCCTGTAGGTTGTTCTAATGCAACATCGTGATAATATACATTTCTCATATGGATACATTATCTTGAAGCAACATAATTTACTTCTTCAGATAGTAATTGTGTATGTTTCACAGATACGTTATTATGAATCATGACGCAACATCAAATTTTTTTAAATATGTATAGATCCAGAAGAATATTTTCCAAAATAGAAATACTATGTCAAATGAATTTGTATCCTAATCGTGAATGCTACCTGGCACGGAAGGACTAGCTTTGGTTACTTCCTAGGCAAATATGCGCTGTCCGTCCTACTTACGGTATGAAGTTCGAATAAAAGTAAGAGCCCATATCTGACAATTGCAAGGGCATTAGTGATATTTTATAAATACTGAACAATCAACCCCAATAAATAAGCAAGCAAATCATTAAATGAGGGACTTTTTTTGGTCCACAAGAAAAAGGCCATTGTACATGTTGACTGAAAAATAATCTGACTAGATACCTTACTCTGTTTAAGTAGAAAGATGTCATGTACTGTTTGGTTAATGCTGTTATTGACTTTCCAATATTTTATTTAGTAAATTTGAAAATGTGCTACAGTTATCAACTGCACAGGTTTTAAATTATTGCTTTCCCTTGTTTTATCACTCTCATGTGTGTATGCATGCATGGATCAATGTGAAGATAATAATCTTCAGGTCCCAATTGTGATATTCTCAATTATCATTATTATTGCTTGACACTTAGTATCTTCAGGTCACAGATTAGGTTTTCATGATAGATTGGTGGATTTGATCATGGGTTGTATTACTATTGTGATGTGGTCTAATTAATCCTACCATGGTCTCATACAAGGGAATCCCCTATCACCCTATCTTTTTTTGATTTGCGCGGAAGGGTTATTAGCTTTGTTGAATACTACACATTGGCAAAAACAACTTCATCGTGTTGTTGTTGCCCAGGGAGCTCCTACTCTGACACACTTATTTTTTGTTGATGATAGTTTGTTATTTTGTAATGCTCATCTATTTGATTGTCATTCCTTGCTGAGTATTCTTAGGTCATATGAGAGGGCATCTGGGCAAAAAATTAATTTTGATAAATCAGTGGTTTGTTTTAGTCCAAACACTGATCTAGTGATGCATCAGTTAATTTCTAGCATGATTGGGGTGAGTATTGTCCCTTGTCATGAGCGATACCTTGATTTACCTGTGATTGCGAGGCGAAGCCACTCTCAAATGTTTAAGCATGTACGTGAAATGTTATGGAGTAGACTACATGGATGGAGTTCAAAGTTGCTTTCTTCGGCTGGGAAAGAGGTGCTCATCAAATCGGTGGCTCAGGCACTTCCCACTTATACCATGGGGGTTTCCAATTGCCGCATGCCTTATGTTAGGATTTTTCGGCGATGATTGCCCGTTATTGGTGGGGGAAAGCAAGGAAATGCAGTATCCATTGGATGAGTTGGAGGAAGCTTTGTAGGCCTAAATGCTTAGGGGGGCTTGGATTCAAAATTTTTGAGGCTTTTAATAAAGCTGTGGTAGCGAAGCAAGCATGTAGACTCTTGGAGAATCCCGACTCCTTAGTTGCCTGTATTATGAAGGCAAGATATTTTCATGCGGGAAATTTCCTACATGCAAAGGCGGGGAATTGTCCTTCCTTAGTTTTTCGAGCTATAGTTTGGGGCAGACAAGTAATTGAGCAAGGTCTGGTGTGGCGAGTTAGTAATGGGTAGTCTATTAGGGTGTTCCGAGATCAATGGATCCCTAAACCTTTTACCTTCAAGCCTGCCCTCAACAAAGGGCTTCCTCAACATGCAACTGTATCGAATTTGATAATGCCTACTGGGGGATGGGATACGCCTCTAATTGATCAAGTTTTTTTGTGACGAGGATAAGGAGGCTATCTTGAATATACCCCTTTCTTCCATGGTTCAGAGAAGTGATAGATAGTTTTGGTTTTTTGGAAGAATAGTACGTATTCTATGAGAACGGACTATCGGATTGCTTTGCGGTTGTGCAATTTATGTGACGAAGGGGAAAGGAGTTCATCGGATATAAGAGCTCAGATGGCGTTTTGGAAGAGATTATGGAGGTTGGAGATTCCGAATGAAATGAAATTATTTTTGTGGCATGCTGCGTTCGATATTCTTCCGACGGTAGTTAATTTATTTACGAGGAAAGTGATTTCTTCTCCGCTATGCTCCAGGTGTGGTAGGGAAGGGAAGACTATTATGCATGCTCTCTGGCAGTGCAAGGGTAATAAACAGTTTTGGAAATTGTTTTCGTATTGCCATAGGGTGAAGGTGGCTGGTAGCTCCTTTGGAGACTTTTTGGAGAGGGTTGCCAATGTTTTAAAGGGTTTGGAGTTTGAGTCTTTTGTATGTAGTTGTTGGAAAGTATGATAGTTGCCCAACTCCTATATCCATGGTATTCCTCATGCTTCTATGGAGGAGGCTGCAAATCAGGTATGGGACTTATATGCGCAATATAAATAATGCAATGTGAAGACAAAAGCTGATCGGGTGGCGTAGTAGGCGAAGAGGAGTGGGTGGTTTGGTTCGTGATTGCCATGACGAGTTTTGTTGGGGTTTTGCGCCTGCTAGCTCGGATGGTTCTGACATTTTGGGAACTAAGTTGGCAGATATGCGTAGCGGGCTACTTTTGGCAGCTGCTAAAGGAATGGTTTATTTGACTGTCACTTTTGATTCACAAGAAGCTGTGAATATGATTAATGGCACTGATGGGTGGTTGAATACTGTGGGTAATCTAGTTGATGATATTTAGATGTTACTGGTGCAGTTGGGTAATGCAAAGGTGGTTTATCAGCCTTGTGAAGTTACAGTGTGGCTCATGCTATGTCTCAATTGGGATTGAGGGAAGGCAATCAATTTGAGGTGGGTCCGATATGGATTCAACCTTTACTAGGAAAAGATAGACAATTGGGTTAGTTTTAATATGTATTGCGATGATGTGGTACTCTTTTTCTTTGGAGTAATGCTATTTAGACACACAAAATTGACCACCTTATGTGGCAGCTGATGTGGTCATGCCGTGTCAATTAATGAATATTATTATGTGGACTTTATTTTTATTTCTTTCTTTTTTTTAATAATTATTATTTTAAAAAAAAAAGTTAAATTTAAAATTAAAAAAAAAAACTGGACTTTTTTCGTCTCCAGCACACCCTTCTTCCTCCATCAAATCTACATATCCTATCCCCATCAAAACTAGAGAAGAGATATAGATATACTCTAGCACTCCTTTCTTCCTCATCAAATTTACATATCCCTTCAAAACCAAAGAAGAGATATAGATATACTAGAGACGAGATCAAATTCAAGAAAAACTACAAAATTACAAGAAGGGAGGAACCCAATCAAAACTATAGGATTTTGATTTTGATTTTAAATTTTGGTGTTTTGAGGGTTTTTCAAGAATCAATAATCATCATCTTCGATCATAAGTGAGCAGTGACCATCAGATCTAGAGTATTTGGAGAGCGCCAACACGTGGGGATGTGAGCGGAAGCAGCATGGCAGATATGGCGACAGTGGCAGCGTCGATGGGTAAGGCAGAGAGTACAAGAAGGCAAAGACGTCGGTGTAGTGGGACATAGAGAACTTCCAGATCCCCAAGGTCTGCGACACCCACGCCATCGCCTAGAACATTAGTTCTGCACTCATCAAGATGAAGAAGAAGGGAGTGCTGGAGACAAAGAGTCCAGGAATGCTAGGGTTTTTTAATTTTTATTTCAATTTTATTTTTTGTTTTTAATAATTATTAAAAAAAGAAATAAATAAAAATAAATTCCACATGACAATATTCAGTAATTGACTTGACATAATCACATCAGTTGTCACATAAAGTAGTCAATTTTGTATGTCTAAATAGCATTACTCTTTTCTTCGACCGTTGGAGGTTTTTTATGGTAATGTTTTAATGAGGCCACTTTGTAGCACCTAGAAAAGCTATAGGACCTCTAGTTGTATTGATGTTGCTTCTATATGAATTAGAGTTCTCATTTTGATAAAATAAAAATAAATAAAAAACCCAAATTCAGAACCCTAATCTCCATCGCATTGGCAACTGCAAAATCCTAACTCCACTAATCATCAGCAGCAATGCAGCAGCTGAAGACCATAGGGAGAGAGCTTGCGACGGGCTCTCAAGGCGGCTTCGGCCAATCCAAGGAGTTCATGGACCTCGTCAAGTACATCGGCGAAGCTCGATCCAAGGCTGAAGAAGAGCGCATCGTCCTCCTCGAGATCGAAACCCCAAAACCACGTCTCTCCGAGCCCGAAATCCCCAAGCGCAAGATGGAGTACATCATCCGCCTCGTCTACGTCGAAATGCTCGGCCACGACGGCTCCTTCGCCGACATCCACGCCGTCAAGATGACCCATGACGACAATCTCTTGCTCTCAAACGCACCGGTTACCTCGCGTTTCGCTCTTCCTCAGCGACGATCACGATTTGATCATCTTGATCGTCAGCACCATCCAGAAGGATCTCAAGTCGGACGATTACCTTGTCGTTTACAAGTAATATAGGAAATGCTGTACTTTATGAGTGTATATGTTGCGTTTCTGCCATATATCCAAATCCTAAGTTGTTGTAACAGGCTGCTCAAGTCATCTCACGATTTTTGAAGGTTTGAAGTTTTTGTATTTTTCAGTGTAATTTTCTGCAAATTATAGTCTGCATGTAGATTATTTGGAGAGTTAAACACCAATTCCTTGTTGTATATTTGGTCGACAGAGTGACAGTCATAATTTGAAATATACGGGCATCGATGCCCTTGGTCGACTAATAAAGATCAGTCCAGAGATAGCAGAGCAACACTGACTAGCCGTCATTGATTGCTTAGAGGTGAAAGAATTCTGTTGGGTTTGATGGATTGGTTTCAAATCATGCGTTAAACTTTTAATTTAGATGAAGTTTGATGTGCATGATGCAGGACCCAGATGATACTCTGAAGCGAAAAACATTTGAACTATTGTACAAGATGAAAAAGTCCTCCAATGTGGAAGTGATTGTGGATCGTATGATTGATTACATGATTAGCATTAATGATAACCATTACAAAACATATATAGCTTCTAGATGTGTGGAGATTGCGGAGCAATTTGCACCAAGTAATCAACGGTTTATCCAGGTAAGAGTAATACATGTTGCCTTTTATATTATAGTTATCATGGGAGTATTTTGTTATTGCTTATTAAACGCCCGATGTCATCCATGCCTGATATTCCTTCTCTGCAGACCATGAATAAAGTCTTTGAACATGCTGGAGATTTGGTAAATGTCAAGGTGGCACATTTGAGGATTATATTCTAGTAGTATGTTTACAACATTTTGTGCATTGTTTGCTTCTGCACTATGTCTTAAACCATTTCCTTGCTTTCCCTGTGTCTGCCTGTTAAAGAATTAAACTTCTTTATCTGCAGGTGGAGTCATATTTGCATATAATTGGTGAGCCAAAGCTTCCATCTGTATTTCTTCAGGTACATTCTGTCCTCTCAGTTCTTTTCTTTATGTAGAAAATTTTGGAAGAATATTCCTGTTGATATCTGAATTTTAGTTGTGATCTCAGGTCATTTGTTGGGTTTTGGGGGAATATGGAACTGCTGATGGAAAATATTCTGCTTCCTATATCACTGGGAAGTTATGTGATGTGGCAGAGGCGTATTCAAATGATGAATCCGTTAAGGAATCCCTCAAACTCAGTTTTTTGTAACTAGAGGTTCATTATCTGCATTTGTAATTTTTTAGGGTTTGATTTGAAGAAATTTTCCATGCTTCTTAAATTTGGTAATGAGGTCAGGGTATAATTGTATTAAACGAGATACAATTTAATTATATCTACAATTAAAAATGCATATAAAGCTAGAATCCGAATAAAAATAATGGGAGTGCAAATCATAATTTGAAAAAATGTTTTCTTAAGAATTGGGATTAAAAGGTAATTTGATGTACAAATTTACTTTGATTAGAATAAGCAGGGTCCCTGTGTAGTTATAGAAACATGAGAGCTTTTGGAAAGAATAAAGAAGAGAGCGCAGGGCACACAATTTTTATTTTCCATTTGCTCAAGAAACAAACAACCACAAATTTTGTATTTTATGAGTATTTCATAGGTTTAAAATTTTCTTCTCTCAATTTTATATTTGGTTATCTATTCATAAAAAGATCACCGTTTGTATTTGTGTATATATTTGTATCTTACTTGTTGAAACTGAAGTGAGTCTGTTCTCATACAGGCTTATGCGGTTACAGCAATCATGAAAATATATGCCTTTGAAATTTCAGCTCAGAGAAAAGTGGATATCCTACCTGAGGTGCATATAATGAACTTTAATACTTTGACAACAATATCAATTTGCATGCATTAATCATCTGCATAGATTTGAACACCTTTCGATGGCAATCTTGCTTTTGTAGCATAATGTGGAATTTCATTTATTTTAATCTTAGTCTTTATTATTTTTGGTTACCATTTTTTATTTTATTTTAGATTAAATAGGTCATATAGGATGATCTCATCTCTCTTTTCCCAAGTGATGGTTTGCTAATAGCAAGGTACAAACTAGTTTTCTGTAGCACAGTACTTGGCTATCAAGGTGCCATCTTCTAGAACTTTGTTGCTGTAGGGGTTGTTAAAGCTATGGAAGTTACTGTTTTACCCTCACTGGGACTGGGCTAGGGTGATAAAAAATTGCTCCATGTTTGTTCAGTATAGTCCTAATTTTTGCATTTGTATCTGAGGTTGAATAAGTTGTTTTCCTACGAGTGGTTTTTTTCTTTTAGTTTCCTGCTAAAAATAATGCATTATGATTAGTAATTATGCTCATAATTGTAAGAGTTCTACTGGTATTTATGCCATTTTATTTTGCTTTCCCTGAGAGAAGATAAGATTTGTTAACTTGCATATCTTTGACTGAAAATTAAGTTGAAAGATTGAAAGTTCAAATCTCACCGTACAGTTTGCACACTACATTGAACAGGCATCCCTTCATAGATTAGCATCAGTCATGACTGGAATGAATTTATTCTTTCCGAATGATGGAAATTGCATTGTCTGTAAATATGCTTTTAGTAGTGGGTTGAATTTCTCTAAAGAGCATAGCTAAATCTGAATAAGATGTTTAATCAAAAGATGTAATGATTAACATGGATTCTGATAGATTAGTGGCAGTGCAGAATTCTCCTAGTAGTTTGGGAAATCGTTTAAGCTACTGTTCAATTCACTCAAGGTGGAATGAGTGTGTTTGCTATTTTTGCTTTTTCACCTGTTCAGAGCTTAGCTTTAGGGTTTAGGGTTAAGTTTTCCTGTTTGGTGGGCCTTCAAATCATCCATTTAGTGCTTAGGGTATTGGGTTTAGCTCTCAGGTTATCGGCTACCATTCACAATAGTTAAACCATAAACTCCAAAGCGCTAACAAGCGATTCTACATCCTAAAGTAACAAATTGTTTTGAAACAAAAATTAAAGATGTAAAATGAAAACAGAAAGGAGACTTGAAAACAGAACGGACTGAGCAGCTGCTCAAGCCGCTTTCACAAAATTCAACATCAGCTCTAGCAGAATGATGTTGCACTGTAGATGATCCGTTCTTGAATGGTTGACTATATGTATGTATGTATGCATGTAGTTTCCTAATCTTTTTATGATTGAAGGCTTAGTCAGCTAGAAGTTTGAATCAGAGTTGAAATGTTCTTTTAAGTGGTTGGTGGTGTGGCTCTTTTGAAATAGTTTCTATAAGAAAGAAGCATAGTACAATTTTACTTTATACAATGGTTAATGCTAGTTAAGGGAGAAATGTGCTTGATAACATTCAGATATTACGTGCAGGATTTGTAATGTGCACGTAAAACTGTGTGCATATGTGTGTCAATGATCAGTGGCCCTAGCTTCGAGGTCCAGAGCTCTATATAGTTGCATGATGAATGTTTAATGCTTTTTTTAAGTTGAAGTTTTCTGGACACCATTATAATGTTGACATTCATCTAATCAATGATTAGCTATAATGTTGTCATTTTCATTTTGTTTTGGCCTGTCATGGAAGTATATATCAATTGATAAAAATCTTTCTTCCCTTGCAGTGTCAATCTTTGGTGGAAGAATTGTCAGCTTCTCACTCAACAGATCTGCAGCAGCGTGCATATGAATTGCAAGCTGTCATTAGCTTAGATGCTCCTGCAGTTGAGAGTATTATGCCGTCAGATGCAAGTTGTGAAGACATTGAGGTCATATTTAAATGCATTATCTACTCGTACCCTTCTTTTTTTTGCTTCTCCTTTAAAGTATTAAGAACTATAGTAGTTCTGCATTTCTCTGTCTGAACCTCCTGTTTTCTAATGGTAAAGTCTAATGGTTGTTTAACCTTGTGATTGCATTAAGTTTGGTGACCCTTTTATTGTTATATGCCAAACGATATACTTTAACTTTAAAATGTATCTTTTGGAAAGCATGAGATATATCAAATAGAATCCTTGATGAATATAAATTAGGTATAAGGAAAGTGAACTAATGTATGTCTCATTAAAAAATGTAGTTGCCTTGCAAATTGTTCTAATAGGACGTACCACTTTTCCACACTGTGATAATGTAATTTCTCATATGGATACATTATCTTTGATATAACATAATTCAGTTTTTCAGATCATGATTGTGTTTGTGTTTCACAGATACGTTATTATGAATCATGACACAACATTAAATATTTTTAAAAGTGTATAGATCCAGAAGAATATTTTCCAAAATAGAAATACTATGACAAAGGAACATGTATCCTGACCGACCGTGAATGCAGTAGGAATAGCTTTGCTTGCTTCCTTGTCAAATATGCCCTATAAATAGGCAATCTGACAATTACAAGGGCATTAGTGATATTTTTTAAATACTGAACACTCAGCCCCTATAAATAGGCAAGCAAATCATTAAATGAAGGACTTTTTTTGGTCCAAAAGAAAAAGGCCATTGTAAATGTTGACTGAAAAATAATCTGACTAGATACCTTATTCTGTTTAAGTAGAAAGATGTCATGTATTGTTTGGTTAATGCTGTTCTTGACCTTCCAATATTTTATTTGGTAAATTTTGAAAATGTGCTATGAATGTATATATGTATACAGTTATCAACTGCACAGGTTTTAATAGGGTCAGCAAATTATTGCTTTCCCTTCTTTTATCATTCTCGTGTATGTATGCATGCATGGATCAATGTGAAGATAATAATCTTCAGGATTCTAATTGTGATAATGTCAGTTATCATTATTAAATTGTATGTACATGGGTTTCTGAAGCCTTATTATTGCTTGACACTTAGTATGTATGCTCGTGCTGGAGGCACTAATTGTAAAAAAATATACAGAGATTGCTTTATTGTAGTGTTGGCTCATATAAACATGATGATATAGATCTTGTGTTTAGATCGAGAAAAATTCGGAATCAGTTTATGAATGATTAAAATTGCTTATTTGACCAACATGCATCATATTATACTGGCGAAACTTAATTTATGTAGCTGCCTTTGGTTGGTAATACCTGGATGTTAATCAAGTGATTCTAATTGGTATTACACGACATGCTTTAATTAGTTTCCCGACTTCTTCGTCCCTGGTCCTTGCATCTTATTTCTTCCCTTTAGTTATAAGTTGCTCTTTTCATGGAATTTGCAATTGTATTTCTCTAATATGCTTGAAAACCTTGATTTTGGATCATGCGGAAACCATTTATTTATCTATTTCTTGAATAAGATTATTTTGTGTAATATTAATATTCATCTTCTCTTGCAGATTGATAAAAGGCTTTCATTCCTCAATGGCTATGTCCAGCAAGCACTAGAGAAAGGTGCTCAGCCCTATATTCCTGAGAATGAGCGCTCTGGAATGTTAAATATCAGCATGAAGCTTTAACCAAGATCAGCATGAAGCTTTAACCCATGGTCTTAGGTTTGAGGCATATGAGCTTCCAAAGCCAGCAGTGCCATCAAGAATTCCTCCAGCTGCAGTTGCATCCTCAACCGAGCTTGTTCCAGTTCCTGCACCATCTTATGCTAGGGGGAACCGCCAGCCTGCATCATTACCACCTGTGTCAGATGCAGGATCATCGGAACTTAAGTTACGACTAGATGGTGTTCAAAGAAAATGGGGCAGGCCAACATATTCCTCCCCAGCATTGTCGATCTCAAATTCCTCTAGTTCTAGTTCCCAGAAATCAGCGAATGGGGTCACACAAATAGATAGCGTGAGCACTTCAAATTCAAAAGCACGTGATACTTATGAGTCAAGGAGGCCCCAGGTTGAAATTTCTCCAGAAAAGCAGAAGCTTGCCAGTTCACTGTTTGGGGGATCATCAAAAACCGAGAGGAGGCCATCTTCTGCCAACCATAAGGTGTCTAAGGTGAATATCCATGCTTCAGAGAAGCCCCAGGTACCAAAGGCAGCAGCTGTACACACTGAAGTTAATCATGAACCTGCTCCAGACTTGCTCGATTTGGGTGATTCAACTAGTAGTACTGCTTCCACTGTAGATCCTTTCAAGCAGTTAGAAGGGCTTCTTGATCAAACTGAAGTTTCATTAACTGCAAATCATGGTGCAGCTGGTGCTGCTAAGACACCTGATATTGTGGGATTATATGCAGATACATCTCTCAGCGGGCTTAGTAGCAGTGTTGGCGACCCTATCGCTGCTCATCTAGCTTTTCATTTCATGTCCTTGCAGGATTATCAAAAAATCTTGAACAACTATACCAGCAACGTGAGTTGCAGCAACTAGACATGATTTAGACATGCTAGGATTCTTGTACCTTGCCAATACCAGCAACATTACTAGTGTAATGAGACACAATCTTTCAAAAAAATATTTTGGGCATATTTGGACGCCTGTTTACAATTAATGTCTGATTTTCAACAAACCTTGATTGGAAATTATGAAATAGAAAAATCTGTTACATTTCATCCCCAACATACATCAATTCCAATGAATGAGACAGAAGAATCATAGACAAAGTATACGTGTGGAATGAAAGCACTAGATAAATCCAGCTTCCAACCAGTTTTGTTCATTTGCGGATAAATGCTGGATGCATCAATTGAGAAGAAAGGTATTGCCTTATGCAACTTAAAATGGAATCTCAGAAACTGCTGGCGCCTCAACACACCTATTGATTACCAGACCATTGCCTGGAAATTTGGTTCGTATCAACAGCTGAACCTGGGGCTTACATAAACCACTTAGGAACTTCATTGCCTGAAAATTTAATATTGAATGTTGAGTGCTAAGAAAAATGATTTAACCCAAAACAAAAATAAAAAAAAATTCACCCTGAAAGCTACAACATATACCCAGAAAATGCAAATTTTAATATTTTGTTGAGATGCACAACAAAATATTGCTAAATTTGAATTGAACACAAAATGTTGATATATGACCAGAAAATGCAAAGATATCATTCAACATTTAATGGATTTACATACCTTGGCTCCTCATTAAGATCAATGTGCCTCCTCTTTGGGTGATCCGCTGGTTCCGTAAACAAGGTAAGCCATTGAGCTTCCTGTGCACCAACATTAGCACGATGATCATCATAAAGTGCCATGAAATCTGATCCGCAAAGCCTCTTGCCAAGACTAGTCTTTGATGCTAAAGTCAAGGAAAGCAATTCGTTGTCTTGGTGTTGATCATCATGAATATCATCGTCCACTGCCATCGCATCAGGCAACAAACACTGCCTTTGCCCACGATCAACTGTGACATCAGCAACCTGGTGGCCTAATAGGTGGACCCCGCAGGGCATTTTAGCAACATCGTCATCGTCATCATCATCATCATCGTCATCATCATCATCATCGTCATCGTCCACTGCCATCGCATCAGGCAACAAACACTGCCTTTGCCCACGATCAACTGTGACATCAGCAACCTGGTGGCCTAATAGGTGGACCCCGCAGAGGATTTCAACGGGTGTGGTCGTGTCATAGAACTCAAATATAATTTGACACATATTACCCTGCTGCAACCGAGTCGGTTCTTCCCCCACACGTGACTTGCTCAATAATGGAATACAGCTAAAAGTCACATGAGTTTCCTTTATTGTCTGAACATATGTCAATTGGACTTCTGTTCTATTGATATGAACAGATGACTTTTCATTAATTAAATATGACTTTCCTTTATTAACAACACATAGAACCAATCTTAACGTCTCCCAATCTAAATTTGGAGGAATTTCAAAACAAACTTCACATTTAGCACCCCTAGAAGAAGAGTATTTGTCGCCTGGAAGAATAATTGCTTCTTTACAACAGCTGAACCACTTTGGTACTTCATCGCCTGGAAGAGTAATTTCAAATTCAGATTGAGAAGATACCTACAATAGAATTGGTTACAACAATCATCATCTTAACCATATAACATAGAGGGAGAGACAGAGAGACACAGAGAGAGAAGAGACAGAAACCTGATCCAGAATAATATTTTCTGTGATGTCATAGTCACCTAGTCTAAAGCAATTGACCAAACTCAGTATCCTATATTTAACCTCCGATGATAGTGGCAGTTTTGGAATTTTCTCCAATGATGTGCAGTTATCCAGGTATACCAAACTTACTGTTGGTGGAAGCACTTCTTGTGGAATTTCTAGAAGACTCTTGCAATCACGCAAGTCAAGCTCGTACAAGCTCACAAATTTGCTAATGCATTCCGGAAGCGTGACAAAATTGATTCCAGATAGATAAAGTTCTCGTAATGTGGACCAGCAATAAAGCAGCCGTAATTCAAGCCCAGTAAGATTGAAGCATCCACTAAGATCCAACGATTGAAGCCCAGTAAGATATGAAATTGATAGAGGCAATTCTCTTATGCCACTTTCTTGCATATTCAATCTCCATAGTGATTCCATCTCGACTTCTATTTCTGGGAAACTCTCAAGCCTTTTGCATTTCCTAAGATCAAGTTCTTCAAGAGATTTCAATCTAAGTCTTGTTCCAAACCTCGTAAGCTTAACGCATTCACTGAGATCCAATTTAACAAGTTTATCAAGGAGTCCAATAGAATCATCAACCTCAACCAAACTTGTACAACCACTTAGATTCAAGTCCTTTATGTATGGGATTCCGGATAAGTCTGGGATTTTTTCTAAGAATTGACAACCACTCAAATTCATATGTGTTAGGTTTGGCAAATGCTGTGAGACAAGATCACGAAAACAGGAAATAATTAATCACACGCTTCAAAAGACAAAAACTTAGAAAACAATTTTCATTTTTTTCCTTCTGAAATTAACAACTCTGTTTGAAATTATATATAATAGATGAAAATAATTTCAAATGCATACCTTAAATCCCTCCAATTGTCTGATATGACTGCCAGGCATATTGAACTTTACTAGATGCTTTCCTTGAAAATTGGGTGGCAAAGATTGTAACTGACATCTATCCCAATCAATCAATCTTAACGCGTTGGGCAGAGAGGTAATGTGCCCACATAGAGATACATTACGGTTTATGAAAATTTGAAGATTTACCATATTACGAAAGGATTCTGGATTCAAAATTATCTCAACTGGTTCTGCAAGCTTCACCATGATGCCTTTAATATTTCTTGTTCCCTAAGATGGAAAAGCATTGATTAGGAACTTGTACAAACCAAAATGCAAGCACATTTTGTTAAGAAAATTAATGTAGCATAAGGTATTCTTTCTTGTCAAATTGAATATAATAACACATGTGATACTTACTGTACTTTCCATTAGAACTTGTATGACATCCTCGTAAAACCACAATCTACTACGCTGGCCAGGATCATTGGGGGATTCTTTGTGAACTATATCCTTGCCCAGGTTTGCTAGCAAGTCGTGCATTAAAATCATTCTCCCTTCAATAGTTATCAATGCCTTTTCAACGAATTCTTCAATGAATATTTTGGGTACTATTCGTAGCACATAGTCCTCATATTCACCTTTAAAGAAACATGCAATGTCAAGAAAATATTCTTTTGCGCGATGATCCAAGGCATCATAACTTTTTTGAAGTATTCTTTCAATATGGGTATAAGGTTCTCCTTCGTAACCATTTAATGTATCTTGCCAAAGTCGTATATCTGTACCACGAAGATGAGAACCTAAAATTTTTAGAGCTAGTGGAAGGCCATCAGCAAAAGCTATTGCACGTTGTGCGAGTTTCAAATAATCTTTTGGAGGTTCACTTCTTCGGAATGCATGCCAACTGAAAAGCTCAAGAGCTTGATTGCAATCTAACTTCTTCACCTCGTATATCAACTCAATTTCACGATTGTTTAGCAATCTCCTATTTTTTGTAGTAATGATTACTCTACTACCGTCACCAAACCAATCATCTCCAGCCAAGTTTTCTAACTGCTCCAATTGGTCCACATCGTCAAGAATTAATAGAATCTTTTTATGCCTCAGCCGTTCTTTTATAACACCGATTCCTTCATCAACATTGCCAATTTTCAAATTTTTGCCTAGAATCTTATCAAGAAGAGTCTCCTGTAGCTGGACTAAGCTTCCTTCTCTGACATTTGGCAAGAAACAACTTCCTTCAAACTCATGGGCAATTGCATTCCTTATAGCTTTTGCAATTGTTGTCTTGCCTATTCCAGATGTCCCCCATATCCCAACCATGCGATGACCATTCCCACCAACATCTAAAAGCTTTTTCACATCTTGTACATGAGACTGAATTCCAACTGGGTACTTGGCCACATTCCAATATGTGGGTTCTCGGCTTAAGATTTCATCAACAATGCTGTTGATAAATGTAGCTTCATAACTGCCAGTTTAACCAAATTAGACACATTTAATGAATCAAATTTAAACATCCAACCACTAAAGTACCCAAGAAAATAAATCTTCTCCCTACAGTTGTATATTTTTACAAAATGATATTTTTCTTTAATGAGTAACAATTAAATGTAACCAAAGTACAAAAGAAAAAGAAATTAAGTTAACTTGAAAAAGATAGATAACCTTGAAATATAGAATCAAGACACTAAATTAAACATAATGCCCTACAGCTATCGAAAATATTAAATTAAAAAACAAGAAAAAAAAAAGAAAAAAAAAGGATCTTCTCCCTACAATTTTATATTTTTACAAAATGATACTTTTCTTTAACAATGAGTAACAATTAAATGTGTAACTAGAGAAAGAAGAGAGAAAAAATTAAACATGAAAATGATAAAGATAGAAATATACGTACTCTCCATCCTTGAAAGGATAACCGGACAATTTTGCTGCTTTTTTAAGAGCTTCCCTCCATATGAGCACTTTCTCCTTGTCATTCTTGAATTTCCTTTGAATAAGGCCTTTAAATGCATCTCCAAATCTATTTGTTTGGTTTCCCACATCCGACGGATCCACCTTGTAAAAAATGGGCAAAACTATTTGTTGCTTTGATTGTTTACATTGAAGGATCTTGACAAGTTCATCCAAGCACCACCTCGAAGATGCATAGTTTTCAGAGAATACAATGAGAGAAATTCTTGATTCTTCAATTGCTTTGACAAGGGCTGGCGATATTTCTTCTCCTCTTACAAGCTCTCGATCAATGAAGGTGTAGATGCCCTTATCACACAAGGCCTTGTACAAATGATCTGTAAAATTGGTGCGTGTATCCTCACCTCTAAAACTCAAAAACACTTCATATGAAAAAGAAGAAGAAGAAGAAAAGACTGGTTGAGTTGTCATAGGGGGCAGATCTGAAGGAAGTTGAGGTTTCCCAAAATCAATTGGCAATGGGGGAGTAACCCAACTCCCCATAAACCTGAATAAGAATTTGAACATTGAAGAATTGAAGAAAAAGCAGAGAGAAACCTTATCTGATTTTGTATTGATTTTCTTTGAGAGAGTATACAAATTTGTATATTAACGGATTGTATGATTGAGAAAAATCAACACAAAACCTTTCATGTTTTAACAAGTCCACGTCCAAAGAGCTCCCTCTAAAAGTCTTGTGCAGGGTTCATTTTCACTTCCTGAAGCCGCGTGGGGAAAGTAAAGTCGGTCCCTCAATTGCTCTGGGAAAAGTCATAGTTGTAAACAAATCCTAATTATTGTAGAAGAAAAACAGGCCCATGAAACTAAACACTTGTATTTGT
>BPUM01000292.1:0-104746 GCA_020521455.1 Prunus kanzakura | reverse complement strand
AAAACCAAAAAACTTTAGCAGGACCCCAAACATCAGAGTGAACCAAATCAAAAGGGAATTCCGTTTTATTATCACTTAAGGGAAAAACTGCTCGATGGCTTTTGGCCAATACACAGGTTTCACACTGAAACTGATAATGATCTAAGCCATGAAACAAAGACGGAAACAAACGTTGAAGATAGCCAAAGGATGGATGTCCTAGGCGACGATGCCAAAGCCAAATCTGGTGTTGATTGCGAGCTTGTGAGCTGGAACCATGAGTATGAGCTGCCCTTGGTGGTGAAGAGACCGTCAAGGAATACAACCCCCCTCTTCGTTTACCATGCCCAATCGTCGCGTGAGTCGTGAGGTCCTGAAAAAGACAATGGGAAGGATAGAATGTGGCATAACAATTATGTGAGTCAAGTAATTTTCCAACAGACAGCAAATTGCAATTGATGGAGGGAACAAGTAGTGTATGAGATAAAGATAAGGAAGGTGAAAGTGATATAGTTCCTTCACCAGCAACATTAGAGGGAACTCCATTGGCACTAGTGATGTAAGGATGACGGGACTTAGAAGATATTGTGGAAAACATAGTAGAGTCAAAAGTCATATGATCAGTGGCACCTGTGTCAATTATCCATGTAGTGGGTCGTGTACCTGATTCGGTAGTCGGAGAGTAGGGTGGAAGATGGAGGAGCATCGGTAGTTACAACACATGCTGCCTTGGGTGTTTTGTTGCGGGACTTGAGAGCATCCCACCACTCAGGATAACCATGAAGCTTAAAGCACTTCTCAACAGGATGATCACCACTACAATGAGTGCACTTCTGAGTTCCTTTTGCATCTTCAGTTTTGGGGCCCCGGGAGGGAAGTCCGGAGGACGTACGGTGTGGTGGCCGGTATGGCTTGACCGCCATTGCACTTCCACCGCCAAGCATGGAAGATTGTCGGTTGTCTTCTTCTACCACAAGTGCATAAGCTTCAATGACTGCTGGAAGCGGATTCATGGCAAGGATCCGACTACGAACGGAATCAAAGTTGGGATCGAGTCCTCCCAAAAAATCGTACACACGTTCAACTTCAAGTGTTTGTTGGTGAAGAGCCACATCATCGGGATTGGTATGTTTGCAGGGACGGAGGCTGTCAATTTCCTGCCATATTATGTGTAATTTTTCATAGAATACATTCACAGGTTCACCACTTTGAGAGGTGGTGACTGACTGACGACGGAGTTGGTACAACTTGGAGCTATTCTGTGTGACAGTATATGTCTTCCGAGCTGCATCCCACACCGCATAAGCCGTTGAGCAGTGATCAAATAAGGCACGTACATTTTTGGTCATGGAGTTGAGGAGCCATGACTGCACCAAACAGTTGTCCTTCATCCCAAGCTTCATAGCTAGGATCATCAATGGCAGGGGCAATCTTTTTACCATTAATGAAACCAGCCATACGACGAGCAGTGATGGCCAAGCGAACACTACGAGACCATGCAGGATAGTTGGACCCATCCAACTTATCAGGAGTAATTGGAGAGTAGTCATGAGAGGACCGGGGTGGTGGAGTTGTGGAGTCAATCTTGGTGGAGTCGATTTTAGAGGAGTCGCCCGTGGAGTTGATGGAGTCGTTGGTGTCACCCATGAGGTAAATATATAAAAAGATGTAGAGGAAGAAATCGTTTAAGATTTCAGCAAACAAGAGCACAAATAATGCTTGTGATCAAGGTCAATTTTGAGGCAAGGCAAAGTATGAGATAGGGACAATATAACAGCAAATTATGGGCAAGGATAGGTAGAGATTAGGCAAGAACCAGGTTATGCAGAGGCAACCAAAATCGATTGCTCTGATACCATGCCAAATATAGTGTAATTGAGAGAAAAGAGATGAACTTGGAGAAGAAGATTTTCAGAGAATGCTAATCTGAAATTGTATTACTCACTTGGAGTGTTATATGCAATTGTACATGGTTAATTAATAGTTACATCTAATACCACAAATCCTGGAAAGGTATCCCTAAAACATGGATATGTAAACATGGAAAAGTATGTGAGATGGTAGACAAGCTTTCCTTGGTTTAGGGTCTTGTCTATGTCTTAACTAACAGACAGTTATATTCTTGAGATAAACCATAGGCAACCAAGACTTTCACTTACTTCAGATTTAGCATTCCCTCCGAATGGGCTACACTTTATGTGCAGAGTATTTAAATATCACTGCTGGGAGTAGGTCATCATTCAAGTTCCTAAGATGCAAACCCAAGTTACAAATATCATCAAATGGTTCTGGCATGAAACCTTCCCTGTACAGAGCCTACAATTTTTTCAAGAGAAAAATCATAAGTAGACGAAGGGTAAGAACCTGAACCCTGTAAAAAAAAAAAAAACAGTAATGACAACTTTAGGATAGTGTAAATGATAGTGTAACTTTACCTCAGTGGTCTGTTCATTTAGAATAACAACTTTAGCCCTGCATATACTCCAAAGAAGCTCAAGCACACAGACAAAGTCATCTACCTCAGAGCACAGAAAGATCTCAGCTTTCTCTAAACTCTTTAGTCCCCCCCAAATTTTGAGTTTTCATCAAATCGCCTTCCCATTTAAAATTCTTAAGATTTGGTGCAAAAATATTCAATGATGTGCTGCTCGGTGATGAAACATTTCTCCAAGAAATATCTATATCTTGAAGTTTCGCACCAGTAATGTTAAGATGGGAAATGTCCTCATCAATACCAGAAACCAGCTTAAATGGTTCCAGAGACGAGCTGTTAATGGTGACCTTTCGTATGAATTTAACTGTACTAAGTTGTAATTGCTTAATGCACTTGCAAGAACGTGAGATCCATTTACAGAACCACTCATCTATCCAAACCTCTCTCAACGTAAAATGCTGGAGATCGCAGGAAAAACATGATGGTGATGAAAGAATGTTCCCCTGCAAGTTCACCAATAGGGACCTTATCGACGGACAACTATAGATGCAAGATGAGAAGGACAAAATGGTTGTACCTCGTTCTATGAAATCAAGGTCAAGCTCTTCAACTTTACACCTCATTGCATTATGAATCCACGTGATCACTTGAAAATGCTCATCAACAAGCTCCCATGTAGTTTCTTCTGTTAAATTTCAGAGAGATGGGCCAGCGGCCCACTACCAAGAACACTGATATTGTCCCCAACTTAACTACCTACAAAGCCCAATAGGTGTGAGGTTTTATCACAAAAGGTCTTGGTGATATTAGTAGTGGAACCATTCATTATATATTGTATTTTTTTTTAGTTAAGTTTCCGATGTGAGACTTATATTTTTCAACACGGCCCCTCACGTGGGGCCACCACATGTGGAGCCAAATTCACATCAAAGTCAAACATTCAAACTCAACACATGAGCACCACGTATTGGGTAAGGGTAAACATTCAAGCCCAACATGTGAACACCATATGTTGGGTAAGGGGTAAGGGTAAATGCCCAGTAATTCGGGCCCAATCAATCAACCCGCTCTGATACCATGTTAAATTTCAGATAGACGGGCTAGCGGCCAGTGGCGAAGCCAGGATTTCATGTGTGTGGGGGCCTCTTACAAATTATAAAGAATCAAAAATTCGAACTCACAATACATACAAAAAATAGTATATATATATATGTCACATATGTCAAGAATTATATTGCTTATTGGTTGCAATCATAATTGTCCTCAACAAAGGGATAGAAAAATACATTCTGAGCAAGAAAAATTGCAAGAGATAGACAAGTAGTAGCGATTTAGCAAATATCTTTAAAGCTTTCCCCCCCATTAAACCCAATAGAAAGAAAAAATCAAAATTTCACAAACTAAGAAAAACCTTAGGTCCCTTCATGCATTCATATCATACATGAAAAAATGTTTTATGTAAAAATATTGACTAAGTATGAAAAATAGTTTTTTGGAATAATCATTTTCTCAAGATAATTTTTGGCGGCTTTTATTCCTTACACATCAAATAAGAAAACTTGATTTTATGAGATTTTAGTATGAAGTATATATTGACTTAATGAGCCATCATTTTTAGCCTAAATCGTATTTTGCACTAAAACCGATTTTTCTTATTTTGATTTGGTGGGAATTTGATTTTCTAGTATTTTTATTTGAATCCAAATAAGGGGTACTTACTTATTTACATTGTAAACTTAAGTAAATGGAGTACTATAAAATAAATGAAAGTAAAAGGACAAAGACATTTACTTAAATGTTGAAAATGGAAATAAGGTAATATGTACACCTAGAGTGCACCACTACCAGTTGAGCAAATGGGCAATCGGAAGCACCTCCTTGTGCTTTAATAGGTTCGCCACAACACATGTGGGTACATATCAAAACATAAAGTATTTGAAATAATATACATATACAAATACATAATAGTATATTACTTTTAAAATATTAAAACATTGAATGGGGGCCCGTGACCAAACTGGTCCCAGTGTGGCTCCGCCCCTGCTAGCGGCCCACTACTAGCAACACCGATATTGTCCACAACTTAACCACCTACAAAGCATAGTAGGTGTGGAGGTTTATCACAAAAGGCCTCGGTGACATTAGTAGTGGAACCATTCATTATATATTGTATTTTATTTAGTCAAGTTTCCAAAGAATCATTATAAACCTAGGGTTTCATTTTACATGTCTAATTACACATATGCCCTTATGTTGCTTCGATTCAGCTGCACCAAAATGGATTCAGCTGCATCCTCAACTTGTGATACTCGCAAGTGCACGAGCTGTTTGGTAGTATAGCATATGTAAGTGCGAGGTCGATCCCACGAGGATTGGTGATTGAATGATCCAATTCATTTCCCCTACACAAAACAGAAATGAAAAAGAAAATAAATAAAACAAGAAAAAAGGAAATAACTCAAGCAAATAAGTTCCCAAGTTCAATTAGATTAACAGATTGATTCTAGCTAAAGTATGATTAAGCCATGGTGTTTGGTCCTAACCTTGTGTTCCTAATTCCCTAATTTGATCATTTGTTGTCTAACCTAAAATTAAGCATTAGGAACCCATTAAGCATAGAAGAACAATTTAAACAACCAAGCATGTATCTAATCCCTGTTGTCGAATGTCCATACATACTCTTCCTATTCACAGTTCAATTCGAATTAAAGCATGGTGTCTACTCTTAATTCAAACCAAGATAGCTAACATGCAAGCCTAAATGGTGATCAATCATTCAAACTAGCATATTAACTTATAAGCATAATGAATAAGAACAAAAACCATAATTGAAACTTGGAAACTAATTAAACTTGAATACTTAAGAAAGAATGTACATTACAAATAAAAGTAAAGTGGAACTAAGAAAACTTGAAGGAAAATTTAGTAAAATCATTTTGTTACAACAATTGACAACTTGAAAGGAAACTAAGAGAATTTGAGGGAGAGAAGGGAAGGGAGCTCTAGAGAAGTGTTTGAGAGCTCCCCCCCTTGGGGTGTGATTTATGAAGCTTGAAGACTTCTCATAGGGCTAAGAGGGAGGAACATCATGATGAAATCCAACACCACCATTCCTCTTTTAATACAACCCATAACTCACACTTCATCTTGTCTATGTTAGTGTGGTTGGAATCAATTCCATCTCATACTTCTTTTGTTGCACCTCAAGCTTTCTTCACATGGGTTTGCTGGTTTCTTCTTTTAGCATGGAGGTCTGGCTCTTTATTTGCTGCCAACCCATGTGCTGCTAGTCTTTGTTGCTGGCTAATAAAGTTCTTTTGCTGTTGCACGTGTTGCTGGAAAAACGAATCATCCTGAGCAGGGTTCAGTATTGGACGGGCTAAGGACTCTAGATATGTTCAATTGGGCTGAAATTTGGATATGTTATACTAGACACCCATTGGAACAACTTCTATGAACAATGTCTCCTCATCCGAGTTGTGCAGATTGCTGAAATGAGACCTTCAAGGTGACTTAAGAAACTGGACTGACAAGGAATGTGGCCCAAATTTGGGTTTGTCTTTAAGCTCTTGCTCTTATCCCAATCAGCCCTTAACATGCATGAATTGCATCATTTCCTATCCAAAGCCATCATTGTTACCTAAAGCTCAATGAACTGAAACATAAACACAAAAAGGATTAAAAGCACAAGTTTAACTCAAAAACATAACCAAATCATAAGCTAGAAGGGTACGAAATGATATACAATTATGAACCGATCACCTTAACTAAAGTTGAATTGACTTTTTTTGGTATTACATTTTACTCACATGAGGTGCCAACTTTGGTAATTTAAGATTTTAGAAAATTGTAATGTTAAATCGATGTTGTGAATTGAGTGCAATGTTAGACCTTCATTATATGATCCATCAATTCACTCGTTAATTAATAATGTACCAAATATGGACTCTACAATGTTATGGATGTGGATACCAAATGTGTACCAGGCGAGCAATATAAGAGAGTTACAACGACAATGAGACACAAATGAAAGTATCAAGATTATAGAATTGAGAAACGAAATTTAAGGACCAAATTGAACCTCGAGTACCAATAGAACAATAAATTGAATATTAATGAGAACTTGAAACACTTGTGACACTTTAACATACGAGCACTGTTCAAATAGCCAAGAGAATCTAGTTAATTGTTACTTGGTTGAAATGATGGAAAAGCAAAATTGTGGAAAATATCACATCAATAGTTTTTAGCAAAAGAGAGAGAAGTAATAAAGCAAATCAATTGAATTGAAACTACAACAGAATCATTTACCTCTTTCAATATTAGAAAAATTGATATACTCAATGCCTAAAAAACGAAATGAAGCAATTAATATGTTGGTACCATCACTGACCATTTCTTGGAAAGCGGTTTTGCTAGTTCTAAAAATAACTGCAAAGTATTTGAAGGCACATAATATAATAGGGCACCATTACACATAACATAATAAAACCCAATACTTCCACCAATGCAGCAAATATATTAAATTGAACATATACACATTCTTACTTGAAAGCCGACAATTAGCAGCCATCCAATCAGTACCAACCAACAATGGATTACCAAATTGGCGTTTGCGGATTAGAACTATGTGTTAATGTATGCATTTTGAGTATTTCTTTTGGCTTCCCTTGACAATTTTGTAATAGGATTTTTATTGTTTTTATCAAGCTCAAGTTTAGCTTAAGAATAGCTTCTCTAGGTGTTCTTAACTAACATCTATCCTATGGAGGCTCATGCAATTTGACAAAGGTAAATTGTGCATTGCATTAAATTGATTTCATAAAATGATGACTGGTAATCTGTTTTTCGTATGACTAGTCATCCTTGCTCTGTAGGATTTCCAGCTAGATAACCAATCTTTTGTCCTATTCTCTCTTCTCTCTTTGCTACCATGTGTCGATTCTAACCTAGGAATCTTGGTGTAAAAGGAAACCAATTATTCATTTGGCAGCCGTCACTTTTGTAGGCAAGTTTTGGAAAGGTTCTTGGTAAACTTTCGCTTCTTCCTCAAGAGCCATCTTTATATTTTTCATCTTTGAGTTTTCCAAATTGTTTCTTTTTGAAAACTGCATTTGAAAAATGAAAATCTAAATCTAGCTAATTAAAACACTCTCTCATTTATATCTAGGTCAGATTCAAGATTGATTTCTTCAAGAGTATGGTTTCTTGAAGAAATTGGTCATTCTCCTTTGAATCCAAATTTTGGTTTCGGTCTGAGTTGGAGCTTGCAAGCTAGTGCCATGGGATGAGCGAGCTGGAGAAGGAGCTGCCATTGCCATGAAGAACTGAGCTTCAAGTTTTGCTAAGTTGGAGAAGAAGATTGCACAAAGGTGGTATAGCTCATCTTCCTAAATAGATCTAGGTGTTTCTTGAGCTTGCTTGTATTCCTTTGTAAGAATCTTTTTCTACTTAGTAGATTGCCTGGTCGGTTGATGACCCCCAGTTTTTCCCAATGGTGGGTTTCTGGGTGAACAAAATCTGGTTTGCATATCTGTAATTTTTCTGGGTTTGTGTTCTTGGTGGTTGACTAGTCATCATATGAATTCTGGGTTTGTGTTCTTGGTGGTTGACTAGTCATCATTATCTGCTGTTTGGTGTTTACTTGATTATGATGATTTCACACACTTCCACCATAGTTGTTGCTAGCACAGAGGATGCCTAGATTGACGGGTCCTTCTGAGTGCCTAGGTTGTCACTAGTAATTCTCTAGGCTTGCAGGTACATATTGATATGCTCTGTGTATGTTCTTGGTTGTGAATATTCATGTCTGACAGTTGACTAGTCATAAGAGTATTGGTCAATGTTTAAAGTGTGTGAAGTTTGTTGTATTTTTGTTTGAGTGTCATTTAATTTACCCCTCATCACCTAAGTGCCAATTTCACTATGAAAAGTAAATAACCAAGAAAGCAAGAGAACAAGAGAAAGAGAAGTTCATAGTTTTAGCAAACAACAAAACATGAAAGCAAGAGAATAAGAAGTTCAAAGTTTAAAGCATAATAATAAGTTAGAGAAAAGACAAAGATGATAAGAAGGTAATGGGAAGTATTTATAATATTTTATCAAGAATTACAAAAGGGTACCATTTTACCAATAAGTATTGGCGTGGAGACTAATAGAGATGGCACTGAATCTGCACAAAATCAGCCACTCCAATCTCTGTGATTTACTTTCCCTTTATTGTGATATTGTAATTCCATGTAATTATAGGTAATTATAATCCCATATAATTATAGGTAATTGTAACCAAATAGGAATGTACTTGGAGACCAAGTACCCACCACACTTGAATAAATACTTTAGTTCTATTTGAATACAGATCATCCAATTTCAAACCTAAGTGAATCTCTGACATGGTATCAGAGCTATATACCCTAGCCTAGCTTCCCTGTGTTTTCCCTCTGTGTTTTTCTCTGCCCACATATGCCTTCTTCTGCTGAACCCTCTCCTGCAAATACTCCTCCCTTGTCCCCTTCTTCTTCTCCGATGGCTTCTTCCTTGTCTGCGACATCATTTGCTTCTTCTATGGTCTCTCTTCCTAATATCTCCTATGTTGTTTCTATCAAACTGGATCGTACAAACTACAACATTTGGAAAGCTAAGTTCTTGCCCCTGTTGAAGAGTACTGGTTTAATCGGATATGTTGATCAAACAAATCCGTGTCCTTCTCAGTTCACCTCTGACGGTGTCATTCCCAATCCTGCCTATGCAGACTGGCATAAACTTGATCAACAGCTGCTCAGTTGGATTAATTCTACCCTCACTACTGGCGTGCTCTCTCAAGTTTCTCGTTGTCTTACAGCTCGTGATGCCTGGATCTCTTTGGAGAAACGTTTCAATTCTCAATCCCGTTCTCGTATTCTTTAGTTGAAGCACCAGTTGCAAACCACCAAACGAGGTGCCTCCTCCATCACCGATTTTGTCGAACAAATGACTACTGTTGCTGATAGTTTGGCTCTTGTTGGCAAACCTGTGGATGATGATGATCTTATTGACCTCATTCTCAATGGTCTCGGACCGGCGTACGAGACCGCCGTCAACTCTATTCAGTCTCGTGACCCTCCTATGGCCCTCGATGATGTTATTGCTGAGACTCGTATGGCTAATTACACCTCTTCCATCACATATGATTCTACCACTCAAGTGTTTAACGCTAATCGTGGCCATAGCTTTTCCAACAGTGGGTCCTCTTTTTCCTGTGGTGGTCGTCATGGCGGATTCTCTGGCTCTCGTGGTGGCTTTTCTGGCACCGATTCTTCTCCTGGTCAGGGCATCCTTCTTCTCCCCTCCCAAGCTCCACTTTTCGTGCCCGTTGCTGCTAGCCGTGGTGGTTTCTCCTTTCCGTCTTATGGTTCATCTCATGGTTTTCACGGTCGTTGTTATAACTGTGGTGAATATGGTCATATGGCTCGTCGCTGCCCTCGCCCTCCTGTTGCTCCTCAAGCCATGGTTGCCTCTCATACTCCTGCTCAGTCATCCACATGGTTTACTGATAGTGGTGCCTCCGCTCACATAACAAATGATCTTGCTCATCTCCAGCTCTCTCAGAATTATGGTGGTTCGGATCAAGTTTCAGTGGATAACAGTCAAGGTTTGCCTAAATCTAATATTGGTTCGGGTTCCATCTCTCAATTCCATTTAAATAAAGTTCTTCAATGTCCTTCCGCATCTCATAATTTGCTTAGTGTTCATCAATTTGCTCTCGATAATTTTGTCTATTTTATTTTCACCCCCTCTGATTTCTATGTGAAGGATCTCGTCTCGGGGAAGACGCTTTTCCACGGCAAGAGTGAAAATGGTCTCTAGTTCATAGGCATAAAACCTATTTTATAGAAATCTTATAAAAACAATTAGGAGCCTTTCAGGGGAAGTTTGGTTGTGGCTACCTTTGTTCAACAACGGTATCACTTTTTTTAATAGAGAGAATTAAATGAGAAAAATTGAAGCACTTTTTTTAAAAAAGAAAATCAGATTTGTGATGCAAGAAATAGAGAGAATTAGATGAGGAAAATGGTTGAGGCGGAGAGATATCAGGACAAGAGGAAGATGAAGTTGTGCACATCAAAAAACTGAAACGGGTTAGTGGGTAAAATGGGTAAGGGTGGGTTTCAAGTTAATAAAAACATGTATTGTTGGATGACAATCGCTCATTTTTTGGTCATTCGGTAGATTTGAAATCCAAAGCCTCCAATTTGAGAGATTATACAATAGTACCGTAACACATATGAGGTGGTGCTACGGCCCAGTAGTTTTTCAACATGTGGTAAAATTTTGACACGTTGGACATTGCTTAAATGCGTTCTAACGTCGTTACTGTGTTTTCAAGTTACAGTTCAAAGGTCTATTATGTTCCTTTTTTCTTTTTTATTACTGTTGCTTTTTTCTGCTAAAGAAATCGAAAGAAAAGCCTTTGGGTCCAAAAGAAAAGCTCTTCACAGTTCAAAAGTCTGATTGTTTTGATTGATTATTTCAAGTATGGATGAGATTGTTGTTTCTTTTTGTTTAATAATCGAGAATGAGAACATATTGTTTTGGGTGGAATCAAGATCTGATGTGATAGTCGATGAGGTCAAGGCGGTCGTCGTGGTGCTTCGCAGCGGCTGGTCTGGACCCAAAAAACTAGTCTCCGTCGCAGCCTCTCCCTCCTTAGCCTTGTAAATGACAACTGATTGAATGTATAATTTTTCGAACCCAACTCCAGATTGCACCAACACCTCAGAAGATTCTAAAAAATTTCATACGTGTCTTGATTATTAACAACATGAATGCTCAATTTCATCAACGATTTAAGAAGAAATCGAAAAATTGGCTTAAAGGAATTGAACAATAGAAAACCCAGACCTTGAGAGTAAGAGATAAATTTGAGGAGCTTCAACGAATTATTAGAAATTTTGATTAGGAATAGCTTCAAAGAAGAATCTAGTCGGGTTAAACGCAAACGGTGTTAAACCGTCTGTGAAACCCCATATTAATTTTTTATATACGTACACTAATATTTCATGGAAATTAAATATTTAAAATTAATAATTTTTATACTATATATATATAAGTTGCATGGCAAGCCACGTGAAAGCTTTTGCTATCTATTATATGGTTTTAAACTATGCCAATTCACTTCAATCTTATATAATATTTATACACAAGTGTTTAGAAAAGTTTGACGTGTTGCTTTTTAGAGTCCTCAAAAACCACAATAGCATGAGGTGGTGAATATTAACATGAGGTGTAAGAATAATAGGAAGTCTTGTAGCTATAAATGCAATTGGAAAGTGCTTACTAAGCACTCTCCGGAGCCAACACCTAAAGACTAAATGGGGCGGCAGTTTTACCTTCAAGCCACCCATGTAATCTATAAATCCTAGGATGTAGTCTAGAAATCCCTAGGTTAGTTATGTGGCACCATGTTAAAGCTTCAACCAAATTTTCTTTACCGACTCTAACTACTATAAATAGTCCTACATAATAGTTATTGGATCATAAGTTCTTCAAGTTATAGTAGTTTCCTTAAAAAAAATCGTAGACAAAAGAACTAAGTGTGGGGAGGTTTTGAAGAAGTTCAAAGTGTTTGAGCTTACAACTGGGAGTTATACAATAGCTTTGGATTTGAGGTAGGGGTTCTTTATTGGGGAGGTTTTGCAAAAATTGATTTAATTAAATATTGTGAACACTATATTATGCTTGGTAATATTGTTTGATTATTATCCTTGATATTGGATGTTTACATGATTGTCAATTATCATTATAATTTGATTAATATTGACATGTTCATATGTTGTCGGTGGTGGTTGGAATTTTTGGGTTGATAAAGAAATTATGGAAAAGAGGATAATGGGAAGAATCTTTTGTGTAGTTGAGTCTAACCATTGTAGGGACCAAGTTCAGGCGAGCCCGTGTGCACAGTAGATTAGGAAATCGGCGGTATAATTGTCGATTTGGTGATTTGGGCTTGGAGATCAATGGTATGGACAAGATGACTAGCAAAAGGGGAATTATGGGATGATTGAAATGGGTGTTAGTTTATATAATGAGGCATTCCGAATCACAGTGATAAAATGCATGGTATGGGACATGCAGATTTGCTTGCCCTATTATATAGATTAACGGGTTGGGTAGAATTGAAGTTCATTCATACATTGCATAAATTGTACATTAAAAATCTCACTAATCATATAGGGCCTTTACTGAGCATGTAATGCTCACCCCTTAATGAATTTATTGCAGGTTTTGAATATGAAGTTCAGTTGTGACAAGGAAACAAGAAGAACGAGTTGCAGATAGTTTTGGATGTTTTGTTAAGAGTCTGTACTTTCCTGAAATTTTGCTAGTAAAATTACAATGTAAATTACTTTGGTTTGAATAGAAGTTTTATGTCTAATTCTCATGTTTCTTGCTATTTAAATTTTGTAATTTTAGTATTTTTTTTTAAATTTATTATTATTATTATTATTATTTTTTTACCTCACACTCTCAATAAATAAGTAAATAAATTGGGGTGTGACACCGTCAGACGACCACAAACGACATTGCCTAACGTTACAACTTCATTTGAGTTTAATTGCTGACGTGTTAAAGTTTTATTGCGTGTCAAAAAACTACTGGGCCGTAGCACCACCTCATCTGTGTTATGGTACTATTGTATAATTTCTCCTCTAATTCAAGCGATTCTTTTTTCTTTTTTTTTTGGTTTTGTTTTGTTTTGTTTTTTCCAAAGTTAGGAAAGGGAGGGGGTTTTCTCTCTCACACACACCCTATCGAAGTACCATCACGGTTCGAACTTGAGACTACTAGTTTGCAAGTCAATGCCTGTAACATCCCGACCCAAAATAAAAGGAATAGTAAATTATTTAATTTCAAGAATAATGAATTTCCAATTTTACCCTCGGAGTAGGGGTAATTTGGTCATTTTCAATCTGGGAGGATTTCGGGGCAGTGGCTGGTACCCTCACGTAGGTCGTACTGAGACGAGTCCGTAGACATGCGGTGAGCTTGAATCGGAGTTGTAACGAGAAAGTTACGATCAAAATACCTTCAGTGGCATAATCGTAATTATTTCGAAATGAGATTTTAAATAAAAATCAGAAACTCATTTCTCTCTCTCTCTCTCCCTGCGCGCAGAACAGCCCCCCTGTTACTGTTCATCGCCGGGGTTTTTGGGCCACCACCACCGCATCCGGCCACCTCCGGCGACAAGGACCGGTCGCGTTAGAACCGTCGCCTCGTGCTCTTTCCATTTCGTCCCTTCTCTGACGCCGGCAGCCACGAGGATCGCCGGAAACTGGAGGAAAGTCGCCGGTTTTGACAGAAAATTCCAAGCGCTCGTTCTCCTTCAATTCTCCACCAAATCAGTCGAGTGAGGTATGGATTCTCGACTATTTTTCGTGCTCTAGCTGCCTGTTGGATAGGATTCCAGAAATTTTGAGAGTTTGTAGCTCGATTTTGGAATTAGGTTTCAGCCGGTTTTCAATTCGAAATTCCGGCCACTTCCGTCGAGAATTTGGGGTATGTCCAAGAACAAAAGTGGCTCCAAATTAGGGGTTTTACCTAGGGTAGGAGTTTGGAGCCGTGATTTTGAGATTTTCCGGCGTGTGACGGACCCCATACGTGGCTGTGGATGTTCCGGCGTATGGGGTGGATTATGTGATTGATATGTCACACGTGTCGTTGGAGTTTTCCGGCGTGTGACGGACCCCATACGTGGCTGTGGATGTTCCGGCGTATGGGGTGGATTATGTGATTTATTTTGCCCAGGCCCGTCGGAGTTTGTCCAGGCCCTTCGGAGATTATATTATTTTGCCCAGGCCCGTCGGAGTTTGCCCAGGCCCCTCGGAGATTGATTTATTTTGCCCAGGCCCGTCGGAGTTTGTCCAGGCCCTTCGGAGATTATATTATTTTGCCCAGGCCCGTCGGAGTTTGCCCAGGCCCCTCGGAGATTGATTTATTTTGCCCAGGCCCGTCGGAGTTTGTCCAAGCCCTTCGGATTATTTATTTTGCCCAGGCCCGTCGGAGTTTGTCCAGGCCCTTCGGATGTCTTCTTAATACGATGCCTTGAGGAAAAAATGGAATTGATATAAAGGGAAGAAATTGATGATGTGTTTAATGTACATACGCCTTGGATAGGGTATGGTTGCGGGATTGAACTAATATAAAGGGAGAGTTTGAGAATGTGTTCATTGTGTTTTTATCGGATTTAGAATTGTGATAGATCTGAAATGTATAGTTGGTTCGGCTGTAAATAATTGTTTATTATCGGAGTTGTGACCGTTAATGATGAGAACTACGTGTGGCTTGATCCCTTACCCAGGGGTACGTAGGCAGCCTGGGGTCTCACCAGGTGCAGCCGCGGAATATTATTATGTTTAAAAGGTTTGATCGATTCTGAGCATGTGAATGGGTTTTGATGTGATTTTGGCATTGAATTCGGTTTAATGATTGTTGGGAGTATTCGTATAGTTGTTTGAGATCATAAATATTATGGTTTTTGTATAGTGCGACTTAAAAGCTTGTTGGTAGTTTGGTTTCGGAATATTTGAAGGCCGGAGGCCAATTAGATGAATTGCCTGAGTTTATATTGTGCATGCTGCCAGTTGGGTTATAAACTGTGTTTTGTTTGCAGGTTGAAATTTTGGGGAAAGCCAAATTTTAGGGGAGACTTTGCCGAAATTTCAGTAGAAAGTCTCAGTTCTTAATATGTGGGCCCGGAATCGGTGTGATGTCGAAAAATTCTCACAGGATTCGTCTCGGGTTCCGAGGAATTCGGGGCGGGTCCTGTCAATGCCCTTTTCCATTAAGTCAAATCCCGTTATTAGGTTCTTAATTATTTCAAGGAGTGTTCTTGTGTGTTAAAAGAGAAAGATGCTTGGAATAAAAAACTTGATTAAAACTTTCTTTCCTTTCCTTTTTCCATTAAAGGAATGAACTAAATGTTGGAGTCGTTCATTTCACAATCCAACTTGGGTTATGATAGTATTTTTATGTCTTCTTTTTTCTTGTACACAAAAGTATAAAGGAATACAACTTAGGGCTCGTTTGGGAGTGATTCTGGATAGGACAATAATCATTTGTCCATATAATCACTTTAAATAATGGTTTTTAGTGATTTTATGGGGAATTACATGGGAGGTGCTTCTCCCCAAATCGCTTAAAATCACTTAAAGTTGTGATTGTATTGAGAAGCACGTGTGAGATGCTTCTACTCATAAGTGATTCTAGCCCTCCCATAATCAAGGACAGTCCCATGAACATGCTAACCTACACTATAGCAAAGAGAACCTTTTTTTATTTATTTTTATTTATTTTTTTATAGACTAAATTAATACCCTAGTCTAGGCCATTCAAATAAAATCTTATTAACTAACCCCGCTAGGCTAACCAACAGAGAAAAAAAGCTAACCCCCCACACCACTTATGAAATATTAGACTCCACTAGGCTGACCACACGACTAAGCTAACCACATAAATTCCCTCTTTTTTTTTTTCCTAGCTCAATTTTTTTTTATGTTGAAATTTTGGGGATTATTTAGGGTTTATGAAGTATGAATTAAGGATTTACAATTGAGGTTTATCAATTATGGATTTGCAATTCAGGCTTATCAGTTTATGAGTTGCAATTGATTTTGGTTTGTTGAATTATCAAATAGGATTTGAAATTGGTTTTGGTGTTTTTGCTTGTAAGAATTATTGATTAGGGATTTTGATCAATTGATTATTAGTTACTGACATGTTGATTGAAGATTTGATAAATGCCTAATTTCTTATTTACAATTGATGACGTTTTTTGAATTTTGAATAGAAATTTAACTATTTAAGTATGTTTTTATTGGAATTTTTGTCAGTTCAACATCGAAATGCTAAGAGATCAAAACTCTTCGATATTTTTTTAAAGAGAAACAATGATGAATCATCAATTATGTCCCCTCTGAAGGAGAAACCCAGTCGAAGACAAACACTTAGATTATTTGTCATTATCACATAATAATTCCTTGTAAATCTCTGTTGCTTATCTCGATAGAGTTAGACTTCTATTCTGACTCTGTGTAATTATCACAACTTCTAATTAGCTCCTATAAATAATATACGTCTGCCACAGTTGAATGTGTGGCCTTAGAGCATATCTTTCATGGTAATCAGAGCTTAAGATTAACCTCCTGTTCGATCCTTTGCATTTTTTTTTCCCTTCTCTGTTTCTCTGTTTCTTTTTTTTTTCTCAATGGCCTCGTCTTCCTCTAATGATGATCTTCCGCTTCCTTCTTTCTCCAATGCTGTTAATGTTCGCTTGGATAGGAACAACTATCCTTTGTGGATCGCACAGATCCTTCCTCTCCTATGAAACCGTCGTCTTCTCTCCTTCATTGACGATTCATCTGTCTGTCCGTCTGCCTTTGTTCTCGACGATACTGGCAAACCCACCGACATTGTCAACATCGCTTATGAAGATTGGATCCAAAAGGATCAGTTGGTCCTCTCATGGATCAACGGGTCTCTCAGTCACTCCGTTCTCGCTACCGTGGCTCGCTCTATTTCTGCTCGTTCTACCTGGCTTGCGCTTGAGAAACGCTATGCCTCCCAAAATCAGAATCGGCTTCTCCAGCTTCGCAGTGAACTTATTCGCACTATGCGCGACGACTCTTTTATTTCTGACTATCATGATTGGGTTAATGCCATTGCTGATAACCTTGCGTTGTTAGGGTCTAAAGTTGATGAAGGTGACTTGGTTGCGGTTGTGATGAATAATGCTGGGGCTCTCTATGAAACCACCGTTAGCTCTGCCCAGGCCCGCGACACTCCTATCTCCTACGCTAATCTTGAGGCTTTACTTCTTAGTGCGGAACGTCGGGCCTCTGCGTACCAGGTTCCCTCATCTGATGCTGGTTCCACTGCTTTGGTTGCTAATCGTGGTCGCGGCTCTCCGCGTGGACGTGGTTCTTTTTCTTCTCCTCGCAGGGGTGGTCGTGGCTTTTTTCGCGGTGGTTTCCGCGGCTCCTCTTCTCCTTCTTTTGGTGGTCGCGGTTCTGGTTATTCTTCCGACGCTGGTTCTTCTCAATCTGGCATTCTTGGCTCAGCTCCTGTTGCTTCGGGTTCTTCTGGTTTTTCTGGGTCATCGTCTGGTGCACCTCGTGTTCAATGTCAGATTTATGGTCGCCTTGGTCATTCTGCCATCAATTGTTACAATCGTAAGGCTTTATGAAGGTCGCGTTCCTTCCCAGCGCCTTACTGCCATGGCTGCTCAGTCCGCTGCCCCCTCTGCGTCTCTCGCTTGGCTTATGGATACGGGTGCTAACTCACATCTCACTCATGATTTAGGCAACTTGTCTCTTGCCAATGACTACCGTGGGCACGATCAAGTTGGTGGTGTGCTCGGCGGCACAGGTTTAAGTATCATTCATATTGGTCAATCTTCTGTATCTTCTCCTTCTACCACTTTTGCCCTTACTGATGTTTTGCATTGTCCTCAATCATCCAGTCATCTTATTTCTGTTAATAAGTTTGCTCGTGATAACCGCTGTTTTCTCACGTGAGCATATCTTTCACCCTCCCCCCCACGTATTTTTTTTTTTATCAATAAAATTCACTCCTACTGTCGAGCTTTCTATACGTTTGTACGTAAGATAAATTTAGGCCATGCCATTTTGAAATCATGGGTCTGTCCATGCCTATAATCACTCCCAAACAAGCCCTTCAACTCTTATTTTGGTTTTGGAGGTCTTATTTGAAATAGGAAAAAGGCGTAGAACACCATTACAAACAAACAGAAATCCTTATCATAGTAGTTTTGGATACGTCATTAGAAAATATTGAACAAACATCGTTACATTCTCCTATGGACCTTTGTTTTTAGGGATTTTTGTAGAAATGTCACTTGAACTTATACCTTAGTTTCAATCCGTCACCTTAAAGAAAAAATTAAGAGAAATGTCACTTTAATTTTTCAAAATCCATGATTTGTCATCTAACTTTAACATCATCCAATTTTCCATCCATTTTTAAGGGTATTTTAGTCTTTCCATTTTCAAGGGTATTTAAAAAATGGAAAAATCATTATAAAAAAATTGTACATCTTTTAAACAAGAAAGGGGTTGGATTTTGAGTGGGAAGCTTAAGTAGTTTTAAATCATGTATCTGAAAATTTTAGACATGCTCATGAACACTATAAAAAAAATTATACATGCTTAGAGAGAGAGACTGAGACAGAGGTAGAGATAAAGAGAAGAGGGGGGAGGGGAGGGGTCTTGTGCGTTGTGTTTTGGGGGTGAGTGAGGTTGGGGTAGCGAAGATAGGGGGAGAGAGAGGTCTCTCTTTTTTTCTTTTCTTTTTTCCCTTAAAAATAGAAAGACTAAAATACCCTTAAAAATGGATGGAAAATTGGATGGTGTTAGTTAGATAACAAATCATGAATTTTGAAAAATTAAGGTGACATTTCTCTTAAATTTTTCTTTAAGGTGACAAATTGATACAAATGTATAAGTTCACGTGACATTTCTACAAAAATCCCTTGTTTTTATTTTATTTCCTAACCCTCCTCATGTCATTGAGAATTATGGCTAGCTTCTATAGGGACCATAGTATATTTTTTTTGAGAAAAAGAATTTCATTCATATAAATGAGGTAACATACATAGAGTGACACGAAACAGTGGCCTCGTTAAAACCTTTCTAAGGGACAAACCTCAGGGTAGGAAAGAGTACCACACATATTAACAAGAGAGTTTGAATCATAATACATGACAAGTAAATATATATTTTTGAATGGAATTACCATCAAATTATTCTTACATATAAGCAGCTATTAATTTGAAATTTCAGAGTCGAATCTGATTCAAGTTTGCTCTCGCTTCAATCACATGGTGGTCATTGGATTCCAAGTATGCTTTGTAAGTCATTTGACGATAAGAGGGTGGGTTGTGGTCGTCCACAAACTCTGGTTCAGGCTTCACAGTTACGTCCAACGATGGCCCAAAAAAGAAGGGTAAACTCATCCTTTCCACTTCGCTGTTTAAGGCCACCCGATGCAACAAGCTCTTGTATTTTCCATTGGTAAGAATCTGCCATGCATCATGTATATAACCCAAAAAGTTCTAGACCAATTAACTCAGAAGAAACTATATCACAAACGTTTTAATAAATAAAACTAATATATAGTAGCTATGGTTAAGGCAATAATGGAAATTGTTTCATGATCCAATCGATCTTTTCATATGAGATGAGGCTAGTGATATTACAGATCGTACACATCTCATGTGTCGAGAACATTTTTTCTTATGAATTGAGAAGGGGCAAGTCGAACTTGTAACCTATTCTAACATTGAAAAATAAAATACCACAAAGCGGGGCGCTAGTTGATCATGTGTTGAGTTGAGAATATAAAACCCACAAGTTGAATATTTAAAACTGTACATTATAATAAAAATATGATTAGCCTCTCAAAACTCAAAGCCAATTGACTGTGTTTAGCCAAATCCAATCATACATGATTAGTTTTCATGGAGAGTAATTAAAAATTTGAGAATCTTAAACGCACCTCTATATGGTCGGCAACAATGACAAAAATGGAACTAGGAGGAAAATCTGCATTGAGCCACTTCTTCTGAAGGTGGGATGTGCCCTCATGTGGAGAAGCTCTCTTTGGGTTCTGCCGCCCCACCTGAATCTGATCCTATCCGTCGGATCATTCGTATCATACCTTCGCTTCTCCTCATCACTTTGATTAAAAAAATTGGAAAGCCAGTTCATAACACTCCCAATCAGGCTATCTGGGATCCCATGATTTGTCACCTACAAAATCATCAAGGCCACTCAAACATCAGAAAGAGATATTAAACATTCCAAATGGCTAATCTGACTCATTCTTCCAATGCAATATATATTCGTTTTTTTTTCAAGAAACACCTAGGGCTTTTTAGCTAAATGGCGTCCGCATGGTAATAACGTGCGGAAGCCCTAATGAGAAGAATTGCTATATAAATTTTCTCCTATGCAAGAACGCTAAAATAACAACCATTTAATTGAGTGGTTTCTGTTAAATGGTTTCTTATTCAAGTGATTTTTTTCAAAGATAATATTTGAAATACCACCTAAAAAATATATAGTTCGAATCATTAAAATACAGTGTGAAGTGGGCTTTACAAAGGTGTCTCTCGTATTTGAGGGATTCATTAATTGAAGATCTCTATATACATTTCCATTATATTGAGGGATCACTCAAATAATTTTATTTGAGCGATACCTTAAGGAGTCCAATACGAATTTTGCACCAATTATATATCAAACCGTCTATTTTGAAGTCATCATTCAAAGGTCATTCTTGCAATAATAATAATAATAAATAAATAAATAAATAATGGATAAATTTAAAATCATTAAGATATCTATTTGTGACCAACAAAAAAAGGACCAACATGGTGTTTTAATAAAACACTAAAATAATAACAATTTAATTAAATGATTAAATGACTTTGGATTGAAGTGATATTTTTTAGATGTAATATTTGGCAGAATACCTAAAATATAAACGGTTCCAATAGTTTTTTAAAAAAATGTGGAGTGGGCACTAAAAGGGTGCCCCATAAATACTTATTCAAGAGATTCATCAATTGAAGCTCTCTATATATTAGTCCTATTCTATTGAGAGATCCCTAAAAAAATTTATTTGAGGAATACATTGTGTGGTCCAGTACGAATTTTAGTTCAACAATATCCAAACCGTCTATTTTTTAAGTCATCATTCAGTTATCACCCTTGCAAAAAATTTAGATAAATTGAAAATCATTAAGACATCTAGTTTTGATAAAAAAAAATAGATGAACATGGTGTTTCAAGAAATAGACAGTTCGGATCATTGAAATACAATGCATAATGTGAGCTACAAAAATGTCCCTTAATATACTTATTTGAGAGTTCCTCCAATTGAAGCTATGTGTGTGCGCACGCATATACATATAGTTTGTGTATGTAATAAGTGTATAACTTGAGGCATCATGTTATCAGTTAATACGGCAAAAAAGTGATTAGTTGGCAATTTAAGTGGAGTGAAAATAGAGACAAATGGAAGGAGGAAGAAGTGGATACTGTGAAGAAGCCATAGTTGAGGCAAGCTTGATTGAGGTCATTGATAGCTTGAGACCTTTTGAGAGAATCATTGGAGATGAGCATGGAGTAGTCGATGATTGGATTTGGAACATGACATGATTCATGGTCACGTCCTGAAAAGCAGTTTATGCTGCCATTGGTACTTGAAACACTTTTTGATGACTTAAAACAAGGGTTTTGACTTTGAGTAAGCAGTAGTGGAGTTGCTTGAGTTCCAGACATTGTGTGCGTAGTGAGAAAAAGAGAGAGGATTCAATGAGAGGGGCTAGCTGAGACTAAAAGAGACTGAGAGCTTGAGGACTCACATGCATGCAAAAACCAGAATCCCAAGTGACCATATTTATAGCAACAAAAAAAATTTAAAATAATTACAGGACCACATAAAACGTGTGAACGCAAACTAGAACAACTTAAGCATAACATGCAAAATTTCAAATTAGAATTAAGTATGCGTTCATAAATTACGGATACGTTATGCATAAATTTGAAAGTACGCTATAATTTAGGCCGTTATCTTTAGTTGACCCTTCAAAACATGTCACATCCCAACATGATTCACACCTTAAACCTTCAAAGCATTTGGAAGACATTACTTCATAATTAACTATATAATACCCCATATGCATGCATTCTAACAATAGCCAATCAATGAGAGCCTTCATTTATTTGATTGCAGAAGTTAGCACGTAATTTACCGGGGTGTCATTCAACGAATGAGACAGAAAGAGACTTGTGGACACGCAAAATAGAAAAAGCTGGAGGGTTAAAAGTTTCCACTTACATGACAAAACAAGAAAAAAAATCCCGTCATGCAACACGTGTAAAAAAATAAATTAAAAAAGAAGGGCATCGTTAAAAAGAATGGATTCCGATCCTCGGCATTTATCATTCTTGCATTTATCCGCATTTCACCTAATCCTAATCGTTATAATAAGGGTGATGCTAGAGGCACCAACTTTGGGCACCACCTTGGGCACCAACTCTCTAATAGAGGTGGAGCCGGCCAATACAACGGGTCACACGCTCTATTAGAGAGTTTGTGCCCAATGTAGTGCCCAAAGTTGGTGCCTTTAGTATTTTCCTTATAATAATCCAATGATTTAGAAGATGACAAGTTAGTTACATCATAAAGTTTAGTTTTATTATTTTTTATTTTTCTAAATAGACGTTAGATCTGCCGTTTTCTTTCTGAAGTCTCCATCTCCTCCTTGCTCTCTTCCCTCTCCTCAATTCTCTCTGGTCTGTCTCAATTTCTACTCGTCAGAATCTCAACTACTCAACATCCTAAACTGAATCCTGAATAAACATATGTTGAAGCTTATATCCTCATCCTCATCATGCCTCCAGGCCCGGGTCCACAACTTGACCTCTAAGGCCATCTCCAGCCATGGGCTATATCCTAAATATAGCCCTAAAATAATACAAAAACCATCTCCAGTCGTGGGCTAAACAAAATTTTGGTCAAATTTGGAGGGCCACATTTGGCCCTTTGGCCCTCCAACTAGGCCACATATAGCCCACTTTTAGGCTAGGCCAAATTTCTAGTGGGACCCATACATGTGCTTTTCAAGAACCCCATTAAAGCATGCTAGACCTTTGGGTCAAACCTACCCCATTCCAATTCGTACTGTATTAGAAAAAAAGTATAAACAATTGTTGGTAAATGACCGTTGGGTCAGACCTACCCCATTCCCTTCTTTTTTCTTTTTTTTTAAAAAAAATAATAAATGTGGTCAGACCCTCAAATCTTTCAATGTTGTTTTTAAAAAATTATAAAAAATTCTTGTTGATGACCGTTGGAGCTGAAACATTGAAACCATCCCTTTTTTTTTTTTTTTTTTTAAATGTCTTCACGTTTTTAGAATATTGTCTCTAAATAGTAGTTTAATTAAATTAAACAATATATAGTTGTGGAATGTATGAGTATTGTACCATAATTTTTCTCAAAATAATAAAATATGAAGGATCCTAAAATATAGCCCTGCATGGCTGGAGATGGAAAAATTTAGCCCTATACTATTCTTTAAAAAATTAATATTTTGAGGGGCTAAATTTTTAGCCCTTAACTACATTTAGCCCTATGGCTAGAGATGGCCTAACTTGGGACTTCAGCTTGGGCCCTCCGAACTCTCCTCGCCATGACTCCGAGTTCTTGGCTTCTCTGCACAGCGACGGGTCTGATTAGTTGGACTAACGGAGTTGATGAAATCAGGGAGTTCATTCGAATTGGACTGGGATGATGATGATTGCATTGAAGTTTTTTTTTTTTTTTCTTCTAAATTTTTAATGCTGCAATTCATTCTCAACTATACAGATGCTTACGAAAGTAACATTCAAATCTGAAAAAGTAATAGTGCCTACGAATTCAATTCTGAAATTGTTGCTAAAATTCCAAGTTAAAAAGGATCCATGAAATAAAAATAGGGAGGGGAAAGGGGAGGGGGAAGGGTAAGGAGGGCTATGGTTAGTTTAGAAAATAAAAATAAAAATATATTCTAATTTATATGTTAGGTTTTAAGTCGTTAGATTATTGTAATGGTTAAAATAAGCGAAATACGAATAAATACGGGTATTGTACCATGCAGAGGCTCATGATCCAAAATGAACATTAAAAATAGAGTCGGTATCATTAGATTTATGATCAATTGATTGATCATCATCTGTGTGGTTGGCTTTACAGATGTTCTTATAAAGCCTACGTTTTTGCCACCTCAGTGTCAAAACCTGTGGATATGAAAAGAGTGATAGCATAGATCACTATGGAGGACTTTCAGATTTTGTGAGGTATAAATAAAGGAAAAAAACAAAAACAAGTCATAAAACATTGAAAGGGCAGCAAATCTTTCAGATTTTGGATTGGACTTTTAGTGGGTTAATCTTTTCCTAAATGCAGCCAATCTTTTCCTCAACTCTTGTTTGGATGAGGAAATTTAAAAGTACAAATGAATTCATAAATAACGGAAATTAATGTTCTAGAATTTGTAAAGTTTCTTGTTTGGGTGACGAGTTTAAAATACAGAATTTAACCTTTATTTGTAAAGTTATCTTTTTTTTAAACTCAATCTCTTTTAGAATTTTAGAAATGACGACTTTTAGATAGAATTTAAAGTTATGATTTATAACCTCCAAATTCCATATTTTTTCTCATTCGGAATTTCTAAATTTCTACCTTTTTATTATCCAAATACGAGAATTGGTTCACGTCAATTTAGAAATTCTGACTTTTATCAAAATCCCAAGTTTATTTCCCTCATCCAAACGATGGAATTGGTTGATGCAAATAACCTAAGATAGAATTCCCTCCCGATAGATTATATCAATTTAGAGTAAATTATGGGTGCTGATTTTCCCACTCCCTTTTTGTCCACTTATACTTCTTTTTATTTTTATAAATAATTTTTACTATAGCATACAATTTCCAACAAGGGTGTGTAAGTGGACAAAAGAGAGTGAGAACATACAATTTCCAACAAATGGGGTGTAAATGGACAAAAAAAGAGTGGGAAAATCAACTCCCTAAATTATAGCTTGGGTTAAAAAACAATGGAACTTGTTGATATATTTGACCTTCGTTAGCTGTATCTTAAATATTGGGTAAGTACAACAACAATCTTCAGTACCCAAAGAACAAAAATTAGTATATTCCAGTTAAAACAAAAATTAGATTAATAAGTTACAACACTCTCGTCTGAACATAAAAATGTAGCATTTTAATTTAAATATAGTGGAAATGTAGCTAGAGGAGCATTTCCACTCACACGAGCAGAAATGTAGCCTGACACTTGCACGCGTCAAGGGAGAAACCGAAAGAAAAAGGGCCAAAAAAAAAGAGTGGGACAAATAATAGAATAATGACAATATACTCTGTCCACAAAATGTTAATATACCCACAATTATTAGCAACGGGTCAATACATTCACAACAAGGCTACACCATATCGAACTCATCATATATATATTTCAATATATTTACAAATAAAATCCTACTAGACGGAGACAAATACACTTAACGCTAATCGGTAAAAGGTATTGTTGGTTTGATTTCCCAAAACTCTTTTGCTTTGCTTAGCTACGCACAAACAAACAATTCTGCTTACTAAGCAGTGCAAACGTCATCAACATGACTCAAGCTTAATGCAAATATTCCTCGCAAAAACTAATTTATTATTTCCTTGCCGCACCAATAATTTCAAATCTAATCCTTTGGTAAGATTCTAGTAACTAAAACAAAATAAATAATAGGATTAATGTGACCCTAGTTCGATATTTGTTCTCTTTTTAACTCTAGTTCGAATATCCCTTCTTCTATTGGTTGAAAAAAAAAAAAAACATCTTATTTTGTTAGGAGCAGTCATCCAAACTTGACTTCACATTATCAATAAGCATCACGCATCCAACCTTGATTTCACACATGATAAATGGTAACTGCCATTCTTGAAACTGTACATTTAAAAGACTGGAACTAAATTGCAAACATGTCCCAAACAGGAGTTCAAAATGTAACCAGAAAATAAAATTAATGTACAAGACAATTTAGGAAAAGAATGAGATTACATTAGGCCATGCTATCCCTTAGGACTTTTGAAACATGTGTATCTCAATGCAAGTGCAATCTTGATTGAGAGTCTAACAACTTAAAATTTAATTCAAAATTGTAAAGAATAATATTCTCTGACTTGGTTGATAGGAAGGATTAGACTAAACCAAACTAGACTAGCAAAATGCCTATATTTCATGTGAATTGAAGGCGTGATATGGATATATTGTCTAACTTGGAGAAATAATGGGGACTATCTATACGATGTTGATGACTAAAACTTATCCCCCTAATTCCATTGAAAATGGTGGGATTATGAGGGATAAGCTTTCATCATCAACCTCTTATGAATAGTCCTCCTTCATCCTCAATGTTAGACAACAATATTCATATTATGCTTTGATTGTACATGAAATATAGCCGCTTTAATAGTCTAGTCTAATCCTCCCTAACAAATAGCGCTCACATGTTATGTTATCACATTATTAACGAAGAGCATACATTCATATATAGCTATGCTTGATCAATGGTTTTAATTGACAATCTTAGCGCGCGATATATATCAGATAAATAGTTGCCAATTTGCCAGAAGTTGAATTATATATAGGCAAAACAAAGCCAAGTTAAAACTTCGTGCAAAACAACTTCAAGTTTGATAAGCTAGGCATGAAATAGATTTTTTTTTTTTTTTTTTGTTGAGATAGTTATATGTTCACAGCTCAATAAGCATCTCAAATAAACTGGTCTGACTAAGATGATTAGTTTATACTTTTGCGTAAAATATATTTTTTTTCTGGCAAGCATTGGAGGTCCCATATATTCTCCTTTTATAAATTGGAGGAACGTATTCCATCAATGCATGCAAAACTAAATCTTTCTTGTCTCCTCTTCCTTGTTAAGATCAACTAAATCTTTCTTGTCTCCCATTGCTCTTCCTTGTTAAGATGAACTAAATCTTTCTTGTCTCCCATTGCTCTTCCTTGTGGACACGCAGAATAGAAAAAGCTGGAACCGACGAGGGTTACGAATTTCCACTTTCACGATAAAAACAAGAAACAAATCCTGTCGTGCAAGACGTGTAAAATAAGAAAAAGAAGAAAGAAGAAAGGCGTCGTTGAAAAGAACATAGAAATCCAGTCGGTATCATTAGATTTATGATCGATTGATGTTCTTGTAAAGGCCACGTTTTTGCCATCTGAGTGTCCATCCAACAATGATTTAGGCCACGATCTCTTTCTATCTCTCTCTTCCCTTTTGCAATTTTCTAATTGAGAGAAATATACCTAGGAGAAAGAAACGTGTGGAAATGGAAAGAGTGATAGCATGGATCACTATGGAGGACTTTCAGATTTTGTGAGGTATAAATAAAGGAAAAAAAACAAAAACAAGTCATAAAAGTCATTGAAAGGGCCGCAAATCTTTCAGATTTTGGATTGGACTTTTAGTGTCAAGAAACTCAATGATGGCGTTCACTTCATGAATCATGTATCTAACATGATATATAGCCGACAGTTAGTGTTATTGTTTTTTTAATGATAATATGTATGCATGTTTCCTACGATGCTTATTTCCTTTTTTTTTTCTTTTTGTCCTTTCATACTAATGGAAATTATGTGGCAATTACAATATAAATAAAAACTGATATGATGGCCTATTACTTTACTTGTGTGCGTGTATGACTAATCAACAAAATCAATTGCATGTTATTACTTGTAGTTGACAAGTATAAATTATAAATAAATGTATTGATTTATTAAATCAATATGTTATGATATTATACAAGAGATTAGGGCTTGAAGTTCCTTGATCGAATCAAAATCTAAAGTTATTTGATTTTAAATAATCAAGGGCTTGGAGTTCCTCAATGCCAACTGTAAACACCCCAAATCAGAAGTTTTGGTAAATATATTAATATTTAATCCATAAACAATAGCCACTAGAGGTGGAACAAACAAGATAAGGTAAAGGACCCTCAAAATATGATTGATAAAGTAATTGGGGAAGTTTGTCATAGGTATGGTGCATATGGGCATTGGGCACATTTATGCCGCATGCCAAAACATTTGGTAGATCTTTAACAAGCCTCGATCAAGGGTAAAGAAAAAACGGTTGAGACACACTGGTTTGAAGTTGATCCTATTGACCTGCACCCAGTGGATATAACCCACCTTGATGTTTCAAACTTTTTCCCTGATACTAATGGAAAATCACTTGATATGTCTTGTTTTCTTTTCATATTGTTTAGCTTAGTTTGGATATTTTATTTTGATCTTATTTGTTGTTTTTTTACATCATATTTTTAATTTATTCCTCGTTATTAGTTCTTTTTAAATCAAGATTGTATATATTTTTTAATCTTTATGTTAGATTGTTAGTTAATGGTAATGCTTTTGCATTACCCTCAATATTGACAGCCAGAGACGTCTATTGGAGAAACTTCCTACTTGCTGTTTTGGGTTGTATTACTGATGAAACACAAAGTCCTAATGCAAAATAGCTAGAAATTACATGAGCCGCTCAAAGAGAAGGAGTCTTTGATAATATAAAGAACATAGCTCTGTTTGAGATTACAATTGAAATTCTTAATAATTGATGATCTCCACAGAAGCCTACAAACCCTTATTTAAGCTAAAACAAAAGCAAATGAAAGGACTCAAATATTAACTACGATACATGTATCATACTAGAAACCACATGCATCTGAATTATTCCCCTGCACCAACCAAGACTTCTTAACTTCCCAATTACCCAATAATGGATCAATCATTAAACATCTCCCTTAATGCACTGCATCATACTCCCCCCGTGAGAAGAAACTTGTCCTTGAGTTGGAATCAAATTTGCCAAGATATTCAAACAAGTCTTGCACATTAAAAGTAGGATGGGTACAAATATTCGAAGGCAGCTCGATTTTGTAAGCATTGTCATTGATCTTTTCCAAAATTCGACATGGACCAATTTTCTTTTCCTTCAATTTATTATAAGCGCTAGATGGAAAACGCACTTTTTTCAAATAAACCCACACAAGATCACCTTCAAGAAATACCTTCACATGTCGATGAGCATTGGTAGCTTCTCTGTACTTCTCATTGCTTTCCTCAAGTTTCTCCTCACATCCTCATGAACTCTTGCTATTGAAATAGCAAAGTCTTCTGCTTTCTTGCTGATTACTGTCGGATTAGAAATGGGAACAAGATCAAGATAGTAGCTTGGAGTTTTCCCATAAACAACCTCAAATGGTGTCTTTCCTGTAGAACGATTTACACTCGAGTTGTAGGCAAATTCTGCTTGAGGAAGTACTTAATCCCATTGTTCTGGCTTCTTTGCTGACAAACTCCAGAGTAAATTGCCCAATGTTCTATTCACAACCTCAGGTACATAGGCAACCTGGGAACCTACGTGCAGCCGCGAAATAGTTATTTTTGTTGAGTTTGGTATTGAATTTGTCGGTGGTCCTGAAGCTCGATTAAAACTTAGGTGTGATTAAATGCTTATTTATATTCTAGTTTTATTGATTGGTTATGATTATGGTTTATCCTTTTAATTCGGGGTTACGTGGTTTTTTTTGGTAAAGTGAATTCGATGTCGGGTAGTGTCAGACGGAAAGCAGAGTTTGTCACGGATTCTGAGGGAGAATCCGAGGTGGGTCCTGTCACTTCATGAGTGCAAGGGACACCATTAGTCAAAAAAGAATGCCACAACATGTTAGCATCCATGAAGAGGCCGATCAAAAGTGTGATCTCGGTTCGGAGATGTAGTCAGAAAATTTATTAAACAATTTGCATGAATTATCATTTCATGTCAGGGAATATTAGCGGTTTCTAATTAAAATTTTTGAGCAATAAGTCTTCAATATAGCTATATAATTATTAACTAAGTATCAAAGTCATCACAAATATATTGTTGACAAATAAAATCTTACTAAATAGAGACAAATACACTAAACCAAATGCTAATCAGTAAAGGGTATTGTTGGTTTGATTTCCCAAAACTCTTTTGCTTTGCTATGCACAAACAAATAATTCTGCTTACTAAGCAGTGCAAACGTCATCAACATGACCCAAGCATAATGCAAATATTCCTCACAAAAACTAAATTTATTATTTCCTTGCACCACCAATAACTTTTAGTAACTAACTAAAACAAAATAAATAATAGGATTAATGTGACCACTGGGCATGATATTTTTTCTCTTCTTAACCCTACTAAAAAAAAACAACTTTTTTTGTTAGGAGCACACCTCCAAACTTGACTTCACATGATCAATAAGCATCACATATCCAACCTTGATTTCACACATGATCAATAGTAACTGTCATTCTTAAAACTGTACACTTAAAAAACGGGAACTAAATTGTAACATGTCCCAAACAGGAGTGAAAAATGTAACCAGAAAGTAAAATTAATGGACAAGACAATTAAAGTTTCTTCCTTATTTCCCTACAAAAATGAACTTAAAGGTTCGATTTCTATTAATTCCGTAATTGATCGGATTAACTCTAATACAAGTCGACATGACCCGAAAATATTAGAGAAAATATGAACTAGTAAAGTTTCAGTTAGATTTCATACCTTGGATCTGAAGTATCAATCCACAAGAGCCATGTTCACCGAGTGGTTGTGGAAAACAACAAAGTGAAGAGGATCTCAGCGGCTACGCTTCATGGACCTTCATTGGATGCCTTTGTGAGCCCAGCAACAGAGTTTGTGGATGACTCTTACCCACCTGCATATCGTGGAAAATGACCTACAAGCTAATGGCTCCGATGAGATCGATGACCAATCTAGCATCAAAGAAATTCGTCTTTAAACTTGATCTGCAGACAGTTTAAATTGTGGGGTGTCAATAAACTTGAACAAATACAAGTAATTTGTTCAAAATTTGTAGTTATAGAAACTGCCGTAAGCATATATATGTCATGTGGTTCATTACTGTGTTGTCTGAATAAATTTGTATTTCCTAATAGATATTATGAAATGTTGGCAGTTAGTGTGAAATAAGCGACAGGAATCAATAAATCAATGTTTTAAACATTGTCAATAGACATTTGGGAACTTCTCAATGGCATTCTTTCATTAAAACAGGGAAAGTAATGAAGTCCTAATTGTAGAGGGATTGGTCTACTAAACTAATAAGGAAGTAAATCTACTTAACAATTCTCTTTTGTTAAGTGAGATATGTCAGTTAGCAGCTTTGGTTTCATTTAGATATGCAAGTCATGATGGTCATTCTTATCAAGCAAGAGAAGTAATTGAGAGTTACAAAATAGAGTTGGTATGCGTGAATGGCAGTAGCTTTATACGAGAGAGAGAGAGAGAGAGAGAGACTACTCAGATTATTATGTTAATAAAGTAGGCCCTAACTCACAAGTGTAAATACAGTGGAAATTGATAATTAACTGTATAATATAGGGCCACTTAATTTGTACGTTTGAATATGGACCCGAATAGAACTTTTAGTGAACAGTTGAAATGGAAGAAAAATAATACGCATATGCACTGTAACAAGAAAGCAATAGCCAATCAATGAGAGTGATGATCAATTGATTGATCATCATCTGTGTGGTTGGCTTTACAGATGTTCTTGTAAAGGCTACGTTTTTGCCACCTCAGTGTCAAAAACTTGTCGATATGAAAAGAGTGATAGCATAGATCACCATATATGGAGGACTTTAAGATTTTGTGAGGTATAAATAAAGGGAAAAAACACAAACAAGTCATAAAAGTCATTGAAATTAAAGGGCAGCAAATCTTTCAGATTTTGGATTGGACTTTTAGTGGCTTAATCTTTTCCTAAATGCAGCCAATTTTTTCCTAAACCCTTTTATATAAAAAAGGCTAACTATAATTTTGGTCACTGGGGTTAGGGTCGATTTTAATTTTAGTCACTGAACTTTTAATTTTTTGATTTTGGTCATCACACTTTGCATCGTCAGCAAATCAAGTCCAATTAGGTATTCCGTCAGTTAAAACGCTGTACAGCGGCATTATTGCCCTTCCGCATCAGCCCAGCTCTCTCTCTCAGGAAAGGCCTTGCTAGATCTCCATCTGTGCTGCAAATGATCAAATCCATCCACCTCTACAATTACAGATCCCCAGAGCCACAAACCAACAACTTTGAGAAAAGCCCAAATCACATGAAATTACTCCGTTTCCGCCCATTGCCTTGTGGCGACAAAGTGACATGTATCGTCGAATGTCCTCGCCATACTAATTTCTCCATACTCACATTATCACATAAATTGAAACAATAACTTTATTATCGAAACTATAACTTTATTATCAAAACAATAAACCTTATTCATAAGTATTAGCACTGCAACAGAAAGTTATTTATGAGCAATTCTATTTAATTACTTCCACACATTATTATTTTAAGGATTATTTATGGATATGCCCTATGTGCTTTTAAAATAGTCTCAAATTACCACATGTTCTTTGAAATATCTCAATATACCACCTATACTTTCAATAAGTGTCTCACGTAAGTTATTCCGTCAAATTTGAGAGAAGTTCCGTTAGTTGATGTAGCCCCCACTTCTTTTCAATCTCTTAACAAGGGAGAAAAAGGGTTAGTCAGGTTGAGAAAATTGAGAATTTGGGAGAATAAGGTTAGGTTGAGGGAATTTCATATTTGGGAATCTAGAGGTTCAGATAACCTTCTTCTCCCAAATTCCCCATTTTCTCAACCTGACTAACCCTTCCTCTCCCTTGTTAAGAGATTGAAAAGAAGTGGGGGCCAAATCAGTTAACGGAACTTCTCTCAAATCTAACGGAATAGCTAACGTGAGACACTTATTAAAAGTATAGGTGGTATATTGAAACATTTCAAAGAACATGTGGTAATCTAAGAGCAGTTTGAAAGCAGAAGGGGTATATCCATAAATAAGCTTTATTTTAATGGTTTAGCACATAACAACTCCTTGCCAGCATGAACTCTAGTTCATAGCCGAAGTTGTGCTATGCATGATTTTCCATCGATCTCATGGTAACCATTGGCTTCCAAGGAATCCTGGTAGATCATCCCCCGGTATGCTGGTGGGTGAGACTAGCCCACAAACTCTGGAGCTGGTTTCACAAATGTGTCAAGTGATGGTCCATGGATTGTGGCCACAGAGACTCTTCTCACCTCGTTGTCCAGCTTCATTTTGTTTTCTATGTAGCATTCTTCAAGCCCTAGAGACTTTGAAATCCCTCTAAGTAATTGCATTCCCATCTCTCGCATTCTCTCACAATACTCTGTTAAAACCCTGCCAACATTGTAATAAGTAAGAAAATATGTGTGTGTAAAGGAATGAATACATGCGTTTGATAGAAACAGGTTTACTTGGAATCGGCAGGCTTTGTTGGGCAATGGAAGGTGGGATGTGCGCTCATGTGGAGAAGCTTTCTTTGGGTTCTGCCGCCCAACCTGAATCTGATCCTATCCGTTGGATCATTCGTATCATACTTTCGCTTCTCCTCATCACTTTGATTAAAAAATTTGGAAAGCCAATTCATAACACTCCCAATCTGGGATCCCATGATTTATCACCTACAAAATCATCAAGGCCACTCAAACATCAGAAAGAGATATTAAACATTCCAAATGGCTAATCTGACTCATTCTTCCAATGCAATATATATTCGTTTTTATCAAGAAACACCTAGGGCTTTTTAGCTAAATGGCGTCCGCCCGAATGAGAAGAACTGCTATACAAATTTTCTCCTATGTAAGAACGATAAAATAACAACCATTAATTGAGTGGTTTCTGTTAAATGGTTTCTTATTCAAGTGATTTTTGTCAAAGATAATATTTAAGAGACCACCTAAAAAATAGATAGTTTGAATCATCAAAATACAGTGTGAAGTGGGCTTTACAAAGGTGTCTCTCGTATTTGAGGGATTCATTAATTGAAGATCTCTGTATACATTTCCATTATATTGAGGGATCACTCAAATAATTTTATTTGAGCAATACCATAAGGAGTCCAATATGAATTTTGCACCAATTATATATCAACCCGTCTATTTTGAAGTCATCATTCAAAGGTCATTCTTGCAATAATAATAAATAAATAAATAAATAATGGCTAAATTGAAAATCATTAAGATATCTATTTGTGACCAACAAAAAAAACCAACTTGGTGTTTTAATAAAACACTAAAATAATAACAATTTAATTAAATGATTAAATGACTTTGGATTGAAGTGATATTTTTTAGATGTAATATTTGGCGGAATACCTAAAATATAAACAGTTCCAATAGTTGAAAAAAAAAAGTGGAGTGGGCACTAAAAGGGTGCCCCATTAATACTTATTCAAGAGATTCATCAATTGAAGCTCTCTACATATTAGTCCTATTCTATAGAGAGATCCCTAAAACATTTTATTTGAGGGATAATTTGTGTGGTCCACTACGAATTTTACTTCAACAATATCCAAACCGTCTATTTTTTAAGTCATCATTATCATCCTTGCAAAAAATTTAGACAAATTGAAAATCATTAAGACATATAGTTTTGATTATAAAAAAAAAAAGAAGATGAACATGGTGTTTCAAGAAATAGATTGTTCGGATGATTGAAATACAATGCATAATGTGTGCTACAAAAATGTCCCTTAATATACTTATTTGAGAGTTCCTCCAATTGAAGCTATGTGTGCGCACGCATATACATATAGTTTGTGTATGTAATAAGTGTATAACTTGAGGCATCATGTTATCAGTTAATAAAAACGTGATTAGTTGGCAATTTAAGTGGAGTGAAAATAGAGACAAATGGAAGGAGGAAGAAGTGGATACTGTGAAGAAGCCATAGTTGAGGCAAGCTTGATTGAGGTCATTGATGGCTTGAGACCTTTTGAGAGAATCATTGGAGATGAGCATGGAGTAGTCGATAATTGGATTTGGAACATGACATGATTCATGGTCACGTCCTGAAAAGCAGTTTATGCTGCCATTGGTACTTGAAACACATTTTGATGACTTAAAACAAGGGTTTTGACTTTGAGTAAGCAGTAGTGGAGTTGCTTGAGTTCCAGACATTATGTGCGTAGTGAGAAAAAGAGAGAGCATTCAATGAGAGGGGCTAGCTAGCTGAGACTAAACGAGACTGAGAGCTTGAGAACTCACATGCATGCAAAAACTAGAATCCCAAGTGACCATATTTATAGGGAAAAAAATGTAAAATAATTACTGGACCACTTGTCTTTCCGGGGCCACATAAAAGGTGTGAACGCAAACTAGAACAACTTAAGTATAAGATGCCAAATTAGGGTTAGTTATGCATTCATAAATTACGGATAGTGCATGAATCTGAAGTACGTTATAATTTAGGCGGTTATTTTTAGTTGACCCTTTAAAACATGTCACATCCCAAAGCATTATAGCGTACTTTCAGATGATTCACACCTTAAACCTGATTCACACCTTAAACCTTCAAAGCATTTGGAAAACATTACTTCATAATTAACTATATAATATAGGGCCACTTAATTTGTACTTTTGTATATGGACCCGAATAGAACTATTAGTGAGAGTTATGATCAATTGATTGATCATCATATGTGTGGTTGGCTTTACAGATGTTCTTGTACAGGCTACATGATGGGCATATTTTATATTATATATTTAACCCTATTCTTAGTATATTTTGGTTAATATTTTGGAAGAATTTTGATACTTTGAATTATATTTCCAATATAGGGCTTTCGACTTCCTCCGGAGCAAAACATAATCAAATGGACGAATTTTGGAGTAATTCTAGTTGGAGGACGTTCGTGAGTCACTTAGCTTGATCGTATCAAAATTTCAGACTTTTCTACCGAGCGGTTATTTTCTGGCAATAAAATAAAGGAGCAATGCGCGGTGCTGGAATAGTGACGTGTTGGGCCTTTATTACGTTTTTGGAGCCCAAGATGACCTCGGATGGGTTCGTGGCCTTCTGGAGAAGTGTTCAGAACGTTTTTATCTTTAAAACGAGCTATCTTGGGCCTGATTTGGAGGAGATTTGAGCCTAAAACGTGGCTGGGCAGATTGTTGACAGATTCTCCTAGTCCAATTTGGACTTTATTTCCTAGTTTTATTTTATTTTAATCTAGTTTCCTTATGGAGATTGGGCAGCTAGGTTTTAGGAGGTATTTAAGTTTTTTTTTTTTTTGAGGATCTCTCTTTTGGGCTTTGGAACGTGCTAGGGTTTTGGAGTTTTCACAACTTTAAGGTGTTTTCATTCTTATTCATGATGATTATATTTTCTTGGGTTTTAGTTATGATTATGCGTAACTAACTCTCTTTGCTAGGGTGAAGCCTTGAACCTTAGCATGAATATGTGATTTTTATTTAATTGCTTATGATTGATTGCATGCATACTTTGAATTGTTAATCACTGTTTTAAACTATCTAATTGTCTTAATGCTTGATCATCATTAGGATCTTTAGAAAAGTAATTGGATGCAATTTTGGTCGGAAGGTTCCCTGGAATTGACGCTGGCTTCTTGTGGTTAATAATTGTAATTTCACTTAAGATGAACACCACGTCTTAAGGGTTGCATGGTTTTTCAAAGGGTTTTCACAAAACTTAATGAGTCTTTCATGTTCATATTTGATCCGAACGTCCGGACAGGTTGCATGTTAGATATACGTTCTATGTTGGAGGTTCCAAGTAGAATATAAATTAGGAAAACCTAACCTTCAAAGTGGCATGTGCAAATCATAAGTAATTGGTAAAAATTCATAGGATTGCTAGGTGACGGTGAAACCCTAGTGCTTTTATAAATTGGTTTTTAAAACTTGTTTTTCTTCAATTTCCCAACTTTCCGATTTCTTTTATTGTTAATTTAATCTTTTCAAATTCATAAATTTCAGATCTTTGATAAAATCTATTTGAATCATTAACTAAGAGTTAGTTTAATTACAAATTAGTCAAACAATCTTTGGGGACAACGACCTTGCATGAGCATTTATACTACAATTACCTTGTATTCTTGCAAGTATTTTCAGTGATTTTAACCCTCTTTGCGTAGGTACTAAAAATCCTATCAAGAAATTGGCGCCGTTGCCGGGGATTGTTTCAATTAATTTGTTTTTATCTTATTCTTAATTGTTGAAATCTTTGCATGGTCAGCACCAGATCACAACCTGCACAGTTTGTTCCGTTTGACCCAGAGCTTGAAAGGATATTAAGAAAACAGCGCAAAGAACAGTTTTTAGCATCTGATTCTTCATTACAAGACACATTTTTGCAGAAATTGTTTGCTGATTCTGTGGACAGCAAGGTTAAAATGGCATTGGCAATCCCTGCAGCAGGCAGACCACTCAAAGAGTCGTTGGCTGCCCGTGCAAATGATGTTCCTAATTGCATAGTCTATCCTAAACAAGAGGAGGGTGATTCGTTCGAAATCAGGCACCACATGCTTGAGATTTTACCAACATTCCGTGGGCTACCTAATGAAGATGCGAACATACATATTGCAAAATTCATTGTGGGTTGCAAAAATATTTTGATTAAGGGTTTTTCTATTGAAGCTATTAAGTTATGTCTTTTCCCATTCACTTTGAAGGATAAGGCAGAAACTTGGTTATTCACTCTACCGGCAAATAGCATCACTACGTGGCAGCAGTTACACACAAAATTCCTGAACAAATATTATCCAGCATCCAAGACATTGAATTACAAAAGGAAGATTTTGACATTCACACAGAAGCCTAATGAAGAGTTTTATGAAGCATGGGAGAGATACACAGAGATGTACATGAAGTGTCCACATGCTAATATTGATGCAGATACACAGATGAATATTTTCTTTGATGGGCTTAATCCTACATCAAAAAGTCATGTGAATGCATCAGCTGGAGGATCGCTGTCAAATAAATCTGCAAGAGAGGCTTTTGAATTATTTGAGATGATGGCCACAGAATCTCAACAATGGGCAGTTGAACATTCACAGAAGAGGGGAATCTTTGAGTTATCAGCAGGTTCGCCTAACATGTCTGCACAAATGGCACAAATGGAGAAGAAAATGGATGCAAAATTTGACACTATTTTGCAACAGATAGCAAATTCCACACAGCAACAGCCACCTGTAGCAACAGTTTGCAGCATTTGCAGCATGACAACAAACGATATATTTGGATGCCCGCATAGAGAATCCTACCCAGAACTTGTTGAGCAACATGTTAATATGATGAACAGCTATCAAAGGCCTAGGAATGATGCATATGCAAATCAATACAATCCAGGATGGAGGGATCACCCTAACTTCAAATGGAGTGACAATCAGAATAATGCAAAACCGTTCCAGCAAGCACAAAGACCTTTTGTACCATCAAAACCGACTGTGGATGATCAGCTTGCTAAATTAGCAGCAACAACTCAATCATTCATAGAGGGCAGCAACCAAAGATTCCAAAATGTTGAAGCATCAATTAAAAGTTTAGAGCAACAATTTGGACAGCTAGCTGCACAAATTTCAGACAGAGAAAAGGGCAAATTTCCTAGTCAAACAGTGCCTAATCCAAGAGGACGTGAAGATTGCAATGCTGTTCGGACTTTACGATGTGGAAAGAGCTACGACAATCGTGAAAATAGCATTGAAAAGGAATGGACAGCAGTGGAGGATCATGCAGAAAATTTTGCAGCAACAGAACCTGCCAAAATTACAGAAAAACATAATCTAGCAGGTCCCGAAACTGTCCCAAAACAGGTTTTACAGCGTGTTTATGACCCCCCACTGCCCTATCCTGAACGTCTAATTCCTAAGGCAAGAGATCAGCAACTAAAGGACTTTATGCATACATTATCCAAAGTTCAAATCAACATTCCATTGCTGGAAGCTATCAAGAAAATTCCATCTTATGCCAAATTTTTAAAAGAAGTTTGCAGTAGCAAAAAGAAGCTTGCAGATTTGGAAAAAGTCGTTTTGACAGAACAGTGCAGCGCAGTTTTGCTACACAAACTGCCACCCAAGAAAAAAGATCCAGGGAGTTTTAATATTTCTTGTACTATTGAAAATTCTAATTTTAAAAGTGCTTTAATTGATTTGGGTGCAAGTGTTAATTTGATGCCTTTTTCTATTTTTCAGCGATTGGGACAAGGAGATTTAAAGCCTACATCAATGATACTTCAACTGGCTGACCGTTCAATCACTTATCCTAGAGGCGTTATTGAAGATCTAATTATTAAGGTTGATGATGTTTACCTACCAGCAGACTTTGTGGTTTTGGACATGGACGAAGACCTTCAAACACCTATTATTTTGGGGAGACCGTTTATGGCAACAGCTAGGACTTTAATTGATGTAGAAGCCGGGACATTGACTTTACGGGTTCAGGACCAATCTGTGGTGTTTAATTTGTTTGAGGCAGCGAAACAACCTACTGAACAGCAAGAATGTATGCGCATTGATGTGGTAGACAATATGGTTCAAGACAGCTTTCATGCAAGTTCAAATACAGATAAGTTGCTCAATAGGGGAAAAGCGAAAAAGCGTAAATTGCAGTTAAATGAGCTAGATGAAATTCATCAGGGTGCTTATAACAGTTCTCACATCTACAAGGAAAGAACTAAGGCATTTCATGACAGTCAAATTTTACGAAAGGAATTTAAGCCTGGGCAAAAGGTTCTGTTATTCAGTTCAAGGCTCAAGTTATTTCCAGGGAAATTAAAGTCTCGCTGGACTGGACCCTACTTGGTGACTCAAGTTTTTTCTCATGGGGCAGTTGAAATAACTAATGAGGTTAAAGGCAGCACATTCAAGGTGAATGGTCACATGCTGAAACCCTATGTGGAGACACCTTTTGACACTGCAAACGAGTCTTTGACTCTGAAGGAACCAGAGATTTGACCACCGGGCCTCTGCAATGTCTAGCTACAGACTTAAAATAAAGCGCTTATTGGGAGGCAACCCAATTTTTCTCAACTCTTTACTTCTTTTATTTTCACAAATAAACAAAAACAAAAACAAAAATCCAAAAAAAACCAAAAAAATACAACAATATTTGTTTCTATTATTTATTTATTATTATTATTTTTTCCCTTTCTAGTTGTTTTTATTTTCTTTCTACTCCTAACACATACTTGATTCAATGCAGGACAACCATCAGCAACAGAAAGCAGAAAAAGCAGAAAAATCCTACACTGGAATCATGCACCCAGTAGCAAGTCTCCATGAACATCATAGGCAGCTATTCCTATACTGGAATCATGCACCCAGCAGCAAGTCTACATTAACATCATATCTACACTATGCTGGCAGTTAAAGCAAGTAACATGAGCTCACTCAAAGTTGCAAGTTTGGGGGTCGTAGTGCAGATCCAACTCAGAAACATAATTTCGAGCAGTTATGCATCATTTACAACAGACAATATTGTGCAAGTCATCAATTCTGCAAAGGATAGTGTTTATACCTCTGTGGGATAGCTGGCTTCGAATTTTTGCAGAGACCAGTGCGTGGTGTCGATCTGCTCCGATTTGCAAGTTTGGGGGTAGTCCTCACACAGATACACATATATGCACGGGTTAGACCTTGCTCAAACCATCATTTCTGAAACGAAAATTACAATATTTGAGGACGATTCTACCTTTAGCCTCTCAGATCTCTGCTACTTCCACCATGGATCGGTTCATCAAGATCAAGGATGAGTGTGTATACCCTTCAGATTCATAGATCGAGATGCCTCTTGCCCTTTTCTCAATGGCTCTGCCCCTTACGCACATTTTCTCCTCAGATCTGTCAGAGATCCGAGTGTCCTCACCCAGATGCAAACACATGGTTAATGTGCTGAAAGAGAGAGAAGGCTCTTGGGTTTGCACTAGAGCAATGAGCATGGCAAGGAGATGAGTGGAAATGTTTTTCTGATTTTCTAAGACACAGAGCAAAGGAGATGGGATTCATACTTCAAAGCCAAGGAGATGGGATCTGACACACAGAGAAGCTTTGGTTTCTACAAACAATATCATTTTGCTTCTGCAAACGGAGATGGGCACGGACAGAAGGGCATCGTATGGCTCTGGGCTCGTGGCTAGTGGAAGGGGATCCAGTGTAATAGCTAGGTTTTTCAAATGACAAATTCCGCTGCTCCATCGGGTTATATTGTAGCTGTTGCTAGGATTTGGCACAAGCGTGGGGTTGTACGAGTTGGTCAGTACGCCTACACCAATTCCCAGCTACCAGGTCCTGCTTTGAATCCCCGCAGTGTCTCTGGTGTGTTCGTATTTTTTTTGTTTCTTCTTTCTTTCTTTTATTTTCTGTTTTCTATTTTATTTTCATCTCTTTTATTGTTTTTCTCTTTTTCTCTTTTTCTTTCTTTATCGTTGATTTTTTATCTCCATTTTCTAGGATTTAGTTGTTTGGTATGCTCTTGTTTCTTCAGTTTACTTTCCACACCTTGAGGACAATGTGTGATTTAAGTTTGGGGGTGGGAAAGTACATTTTAGATTTTTAAATTTTCGAGTCTTGTTTAAAATTTTCATTTTTAAGTTAATATCCATAGATTATTTTAAACGTTAGAACAAATGGACATGGTGAAGATCAATCCCACATTAGATTCTTTTCTATTTATTGTTGCTTAGATACTAATTCATGAATTATACTTTGAAATTTGCACATCACACCAACATGGTTTGTGGAGAGTGAGATTGAAATACTTACTTTTTGTCTAAGTGTGTTTTAATTTTTATTCTATATAAAATAAAGTTAGTATGTGTTATAAAGTAATAATTGTCTCACCCGAGGCTTTGCCTAGTAACCGGGCCAGTCCTGCCTAATCAGCAGTGATTCTCGAGTCAAACGGTAGAGTTTTGGCATGGGGCAGAGTGGTTAGTTGGTTTCGTAGCCTTTTCAACTCGAGTTAATAAGTCCTTAGGGGTGTTCTACACCTAGTGCCCTAAAGCCTTGGTGGTTTGGGAGTCATTGACCTAAAGCTCGCTACATGGGTTGGATCGAAAGCTTAAGGGAACCAACATTGCACGACCACTACTGTTACTGAAAAAAAAAAAAAAAAAAAAAAGGAAGAGAATGATTCCATAAGTATGTGAAGTACGAATAAAAGGGATGAGAGGTAAGGGTTTTAGTCGACTCTCCTTAACTATGATGGTTCACTTTACACCAAAGGAAGTTTGTGAATTCTTTTCTAATTGATTCTAAATAGCTTAGACTCTGTGGTGGGATTAGTTGGATCTATTGAAGAGATGTTCTAGTTTTTAAAATTTGCTATGGATTGCAACTTGAAAGCTGAAGTTTTGACTTGGTTAAGTGTTAGTCAGGTGTCTAGTTTGTTAAGTTTTTATTTTTGTTTGAGTCTTGTTTTGCTTGAGGACAAGCAAAAGCTAAGTTTGGGGGTATTTTGATGGGCATATTTTATATTATATATTTAACCCTATTCTTAGTATATTTTGGTTAATATTTTGGAAGAATTTTGATACTTTGAATTATATTTCCAATATAGGGCTTTCGACTTCCTCCGGAGCAAAACATAATCAAATGGACGAATTTTGGAGTAATTCTAGTTGGAGGACGTTCGTGAGTCACTTAGCTTGATCGTATCAAAATTTCAGACTTTTCTACCGAGCGGTTATTTTCTGGCAATAAAATAAAGGAGCAATGCGCGGTGCTGGAATAGTGACGTGTTGGGCCTTTATTACGTTTTTGGAGCCCAAGATGACCTCGGATGGGTTCGTGACCTTCTGGAGAAGTGTTCAGAACGTTTTTATCTTTAAAACGAGCTATCTTAGGCCTGATTTGGAGGCGATTTGAGCCTAAAACGTGGCTGGGCAGATTGTTGACAGATTCTCCTAGTCCAATTTGGACTTTATTTCCTAGTTTTATTTTATTTTAATCTAGTTTCCTTATGGAGATTGGGCAGCTAGGTTTTAGGAGGTATTTAAGTTTTTTTTTTTTTTGAGGATCTCTCTTTTGGGCTTTGGAACGTGCTAGGGTTTTGGAGTTTTCACAACTTTAAGGTGTTTTCATTCTTATTCATGATGATTATATTTTCTTGGGTTTTAGTTATAATTATGCGTAACTAACTCTCTTTGCTATGGTGAAGCCTTGAACCTTAGCATGAATATGTGATTTTTATTTAATTGCTTATTATTGATTGCATGCATACTTTGAATTGTTAATCACTGTTTTAAACTATCTAATTGTCTTAATGCTTGATCACCATTAGGATCTTTAGAAAAGTAATTGGATGCAATTTTGGTCGGAAGGTTCCCTGGAATTGACGCTGGCTTCTTGTGGTTAATAATTGTAATTTCACTTAAGATGAACACCACGTCTTAAGGGTTGCATGGTTTTTCAAAGGGTTTTCACAAAACTTAATGAGTCTTTCATGTTCATATTTGATCCGAACGTCCGGACGGGTTGCATGTTAGATATACGTTCTATGTTGGAGGTTCCAAGTAGAATATAAATTAGGAAAACCTAACCTTCAAAGTGGCATGTGCAAATCATAAGTAATTGGTAAAAATTCATAGGATTGCTAGGTGACGGTGAAACCCTAGTGCTTTTATAAATTGGTTTTTAGAACTTGTTTTTCTTCAATTTCCCAACTTTCCGATTTCTTTTATTGTTAATTTAATCTTTTCAAATTCATAAATTTCAGATCTTTGATAAAATCTATTTGAATCATTAACTAAGAGTTAGTTTAATTACAAATTAGTCAAACAATCTTTGGGGACAACGACCTTGCATGAGCATTTATACTACAATTACCTTGTATTCTTGCAAGTATTTTCAGTGATTTTAACCCTCTTTGCGCATGTACTAAAAATCCTATCACTACGTTTTTGCCACCTCAGTATCAAAAACTTGTGGATATGAAAAGAGTGATAGCATAGATCACCATGTATGGAGGACTTTAAGATTTTGTGAGGTATAAATAAAGGGAAAAAACACAAACAAGTCATAAAAGTCATTGAAAGGGCAGCAAATCTTTCAGATTTTGGATTGGACTTTTAGTGGGTTAATCTTTTCCTAAATGCAGCCAAAACTTGCGGATATGAAAAGAGTGATAGCATGTGTCGTCGAATGTCCTCGCCAGACTAATTTCTCCATACTCACATAAATCGAAACAACAACTTTATTATCAAAACAATAAACCTTATTCATAAGTGTTAGAACTGCAACAGAGTTATTTATGAGCAGTTCTATTTAATTACTTCCACACATTATTATTTTAATGGTTTAGCACATAACAACTCCTTGCCAGCATGAACTCTAGTTCATAGCCGAAGTTGTGCTATGCATGATTTTCCATCGATCTCATGGTAACCATTGGCTTCCAAGGAGTCCTTGTAGATCATCCCTCGGTATGCTGGTGGGTGAGACTCGCCCACAAACTCTGGAGCTGGTTTCACAAATGTATCAAGTGATGGTCCATGGACTGTGGCCACAGAGACTCTTCTCACCTCGTTGTTCAGGATCACACGATGCATAGGACTCTTGTACTTCCCATTTGTTAAAACCTATTATATATAATACAAGCAATGAATTAAAAACAAGTAATACGCATTAAGAAACTTTTATATTAGGCAAATCTACTTCTCTTGTTTGCTTGACTTTGTTCTAAGTTTTGGACTTTAAATTCAATAGTTCATTTCTATAATCAAGTCTTACACATAATGAACTTTGATTTCAACTTCATGATTCAGATTGAAAAGTCAAACAATTCCAAAACAAAATATATACTTGTCTTGCATCGTGGACTCATGCATCTCATTTGGGAGATATCTTCGGGTGATGAGTACCTTAATTTCTCACAGAGATGTGAACGTAGAACTCATAAGTTCACATCTCTTGTAGATCAAACTCATTCATGAGTTCAACCTTTGTGAAAAATATGATTAATAATATGATCAATAAATATGGTACATATAATGTGCTCATTTTGGAGATATTTTTGGGTGACGAGTCCACCTTAATTTCTTACAGATTTCTTGTAGGTCGGACTCATTCATGAGTTTGACTTTTGCGAAAAATATGATTAATAGTATGATCAATAGATATGGTACATGTAATGTGAGATGGTGGGGTTAGTGATGTGAAGAATAAATTTGATTCATATTCGCACCAATTTATCTTATGTCGAAAATAAATTAAGGACTTCAAATATTTAATATGCATGTACCTCAACATGATCCCCAATATTAATGAAAAGGGCATTGGAAGGCATATCAACATTGATCCACTTTTGTTTATAGTTTAGTTGGAGACCCCCGTTGACGTTTTGTACGAGGGAAACAAGGTAGCCAGGGTCATAATGAGCCGGCAAACCGATTTGAGTGTTGGGTTTAAACCCAGGCGGATACACGTTCATAGCAGAAACATCAGCCCCAATTTCCAACTCAAATTCCTTCTCTAAGTAATTTTCTTCAAATCCCAATGTTTTCGATACTGCTTTAGCCAAATTAATTATCACCTCTCGATCCCTTCGGTAATAATCTTCCAAGGCCTCCCTGTAAGTAACATAGATATATAGTCGGACATAAATTAAGCTTAATCTTACGCCATTTAATAAAGACAAAGTAGGGGGGAAAAACGTCGAGTTAGACCAATTATTAGGATCCGTATTCTATACTTGTGCTTAGGGGTGGGCATCAATTTGGCTGAAATAACGAAACTGACTGATCCAAATCGTAATGACAGTTTTGATCATAAAAAAAGTCAAACAAAAATCGAATCGTAATGGTTTGGTGTAGTAGTGATTTTAATTTTTAGAAACCGAACCAATCACTTGTATATTTTACTGTTAAGTCCAAACTACGGTTATCTTCAAACTTAAAACGATGTTTTTTTTTATACAAATATAAACACAATATAACTTAAAAAGATACAAATATACAATCCAAATCCTTATGTTAATTTTTTCACGAAAATAAGTTCTATTTTTCCTTTTTTAAAAAGCACTACTTTTTATTAAAATTGTAGCTTAAGTGGTTAAAACATGTACTTATTCATCAAAGAAGAAACGAAAAACACTTTTTATAAATTAAAAAGAAAATTTAGGACTTTTGGTTAGTTAGGTGAGTAGGTCGATGCATGGGTCGTACACACACGATGTTTTCTTTTTCTTCAAAAACACTATTTTCTTGTACCTGAAACCAGCTGGTTTAGCAGGGCCTTGAAACTTTGGATGTGGGAGCACCTTGAGATACTCCCTCTTGACAGCTTCATGGTCCCCGGGTGAGAACCCTAGCCCCCATCTGATCCTATCCGTTGAATCCTTCTTCTCATAATCCATCTTTTCCTCCTCCGTCAGATTAAAGAAATCGGAAATCCCATTCAGTGCTCTTTCAATAACGCTATCAGGCACCCCATGATTTACCAGCTGCCAAGTTATTATCAGGCAACATGCAAGTGTAATTTTGTACGCAATATAAACATGCGACAGCAAATTATAACATAACACAAAACCCTAATTAATTAACAGTTTTGTTTCTTTTCTTTCAGCCAAAAAAATATATATATTTACAGAGCTAGTATTTACAATGCGATAACACTAATAAGTTAATAACCACCTTACAGAGTGGGTAAAATTTCTTAACTTTTTCGATGTGGGACAATACTTCACATCCTTACAGAGTGATCAGCAGCATGTTGTATGCCAACATGTTCACAGTTGAAGCTCTATGCGTGTGTGCGTGTGTGTGTATGCATAGTGAACAGGTTTTGAGGCATTGTAATAAGCAAAATGGTGTGCTATGGGGGAATGAATGTATATGTAGATGAGAGGAAATTCCATACATAGAAAAAGCCGTACTCCTCGCAGACATAGGCAAGGTATTGGAGGGCTTTGAGTCGTTGATCAGGATCATTAGAGCAGATCAGCATGCTGTAATCAATGGTGGGAATTTCATCATCATTAGCTGAATGGTTAAAGGAGGTGGTCCTTTGGGTATCAGAAAGGTTTTGGGTCAATACTACAGAAGCAGTTTTAGCCATTGAAAACAATTAAGAACTAGCGACGGCTGCCGTGAATAAAGAGAGAGTGTGCGTTTTGATTGGATTGAACATCGATCATTGCCTGTTTTTATAGGCACATTGTGAGATATCAAGGTAAGGCTATGATGCCTCTATGTAATTTCTACGAACATGCTTGTCAAAGGTCATATATTGGTCCCCACCACCTCCAATCAGTCAATTTTTTTTTTTAAATTCATGTATATGCAGCGAAATTATCTGGGAGGTTTTATTTAATGGGGGGTTTCATCTATGTATAGGCAGCGAAATTACTTTTGTCACCATTAATCTTTGCTGAATCACTCACTTTCGTCACTCTTCTTTAGAATGATCACCTCTTAATTTCCCAGTCGGAACTATAATAATGCCTCTAAGATCAAATTTAATAATTTTACTGCCAATTCATTTAGTCCAATGTCACATCTAGTCTCTATTTTGTTTGAGAAGGTTCAAAGTTTAAACTTCATGGACGACAATCGTCGAATTAAAATATTATCAATTTCAACAAAAATAATTTACCCACTTTTTTTGAAGTACTAATTCCTTTTCATACTGCACTAGTCCTTCACGGTGCCTAAGATTAAATAACTCATTAGATGAAAAGTATGTTTGAGTAAAAAGTTGAAGGTCAACTTCCAAATTTTGACCAAATTGAAAGTAGAAGATGGATTAGTTATGAAATTGAAGCCGCGGTGGCTCTACCTTCATTTTTTACTTCAACATCTATTGAGATAACTCAATCCAATCCCAGACACCAACAAGGTTCTGTTATCCAAACGCTAATCTTTGTATGGATAAGATGTAAATAGCCTGGCAACTAGAAGAGGTCAGTTGACCAGTAGCCACACACATGAAAAAATCTTCAACAATAATAGCATAGAAATCTGTTTCTTGGTTAGGGCCGACTCAAAGGCAAGACAAGTAATTAAAACCTTTATTTTTGTCTTCATCTCTATTTTGAGGAAAAAGAAACATGAACTGACTAGTAGAATAGTATATAAAATTTTCTACTAGTGAGGCCAAAAATGGAAATTGGTTGTTAGAAAAAACTGTTTTTTTTTTTTGAACTTCTAGACTGACTACAAAGTTTTCTACTAATCAGTCCAAAAGAATTATTTGCCTAAAATTTCCGGGAAGAAGAAATTTAAAAAGTTTGTAAATAGGACAGAGTAGATATCAAAATCATGAGCAAATAGGATAGAGTAGATATATTAATGAAGTGGATAAGATGCGTGTGTGTGGGTTTAGACAAAATTATAAATTTGAAGGATCTTCCACAATGGTAGGTACGTACGTAGGACATAAAACCAAGGAGTGCGATGGTCCAAGGTGGAATGAGAAACTTGTTTCACAAGGCAATTTGGATTTTAGGTTTTCACCAATATTTTTAGACGGATTTGTTATTATTATTAGCTGTGGAAATAAAGGGTGCATGACTATCATCCACACAAATTCTTTACGCAACATATGTTTCTCAACCAAAATAGAACAACAACTTGGGCTTTGCCACTTGTGGAAATCAGAGTCATTTACACATGTGTTTACTCATGCACTTGAAGTTTCGTATTCAATTTCCTCTACTCTCATATTCCTTGTATATTAAGTACTTATTTGTAAATTTGTCAACGTGATTGATTAAAGAAATAGCAAGTGTGAGGATTTAAGATAAAATATATCAATAACGTTATGGGCATCAACTTGTTTACTAACTTTGGATACCAACATATGTGGCACATGATATGGCAACCTATATCATCTGTCATCTCTTTTATTTTAATTACATTATTTGTTATATAAATAAAAGAATTTAAAACAGCAGAAATAAAAACAAAAATAAAAATCAATTCCTCCTTCCCTTTGAAAAAACCAAGAAATTCAACAGTCCTCCATTGAAGAACTAAAGCTCCTATCGTAGCAATCTCTATCCCCACGAAAACGTCGTCGACATGCATATACTTGAGCAATTGTTTATCAGTTGTTTGTTAATCTCATAATCGTTGTTATCCGACATCGTTTTGTACATCAACGAGCTGAAGAAAGAAGGTGGAAGAATTGGATTCGCAAGTACAGAGATAGTCAAACAAAGTCAAGGTTTAATGGGCGACAATCTGGACATCTAGAACACCACCACATCCATGGAGCAAATCGCGAAGCCCCCCAAATTCGTCCGCGAAGGGTCTGGGCTCAAAGTCGATGTGAGGATTAGGGCTCAATCTGAGGCATTGATTTTCAGGGACTTCAATTTGAAGGTGAGGTAAGGCAAGAGCGTGACATTATAGCGGGGCAAAGTGGTTTTGGTAAAAGCTATGTGGTTTCTCTGATACTCAGATTTTACGATCCAAAAAAAAAACCAAGTTTTTGCAGAATTGGCTCCAGCAATAGCAACATATATAGGATTTGTGATCATCACAGAAACAAAAAATGAGCCAACAAAAAGCTACAAAAAGTCATGATGGATGGTAAGTCTATTTTTGGTCTGAATTGATGTGGCAAAGCAACATTCAGCAACAGAAAGCACAAACAATTACAAAATTGAGAACAGGTTTACTCAAATTGATGTAGGGGCTCTGTTCATCACTTGTATCATTGTAATTATTTTCATTTATAAAAAAAAAAACCATATATGATATATACTTATCAGACGGAGAGATTACAATTCTTTGAGAATAATGATAATGCACATACTGGGGATTGTTGTATAAATATGAAGTCTATTTCTTTATGGCATCCAGATGTGTCAATATAACCTCTCCTTTATACATCAAAAAGTGGGGGAAAAGAAAAAGCACAATGAAAATTCATACGAAAAATTAGAATACAATTCATATTAAATGGAAGGACTGCTGAATTTCTAGGGTTTTTCAGCGAGGAAGAAGGAGATTTAACGCTAAACCACAAAGGGTTTATCCGTAAATCTCAAATCGTCGGGTTTCTTTTCTTTCTTTTTTATTTCTATTTTTATTTTTCTGTGTGATTTTTTTTTTTATTATAACAAATTATGTAATTAAAACAGAGGACATGGGTTGCCATGTGTTGGGATCTTTTTCCGTTGGAAGGCTCGTCCGGGCTTGTTGATTCTCGGACCGCCATAGAGTGGTGGATCAAGCCTTCGTTGCCCCTTTTTTTGAGTTAGCGAGGACTAGGCCCAAAGCATCCCGAGGGAGAAGCATGTCTCAGGGGAGTACTCTGTTCTTCTTCCAGCGGTTGCATGTTTGGTGTTGACGTTTCCGGCAGCTTGACGAAGAGTTGAAGATGACTTGCTGATGTTTCTGGCAGCTTTACTAAGAGTTAAAGATGACTTGCTGATGTTGATATGAAATTATATGAGCTTGGCATGAGAGCTTGGAGTGTGGGAGCTAAAGATCCACAAGTTTAGAAAATGAGAATGCATGTGCTTGGCTTGGTGTTGGATATGCTTGAGTTTGGGCGTTGATAATTTGTTGTTTGTGGCTATGGTGTTTATAGCTTGGAAGGAAGGAAAAGCTTGGAGTTAAGCTTGGTGAGGCTTTATGGATTTAAGATTTTCAAGAGAAGGATAATGGAAGGAAAAGCTTGAGGTTTGAAGGCTATGGTGTTTATAGCTTGGAATAAAGGAAAAGCTTGGTGTTATGCTTGGTGAGGCTTCATAGAGAAGATGATGGATTTCAATAGGATGAGGTTATGGCTGGGGTGTTTGCAACAGCTAGGAAGTAGGTGTGATGATTGAAGAAGGGGGTTGATGGTTGCTGGGATGCTTGCAGCAACCAAAGCAAAAAGTTGTTGTGCTGCTCCAACAGCTAAAGGAAGGGCCGATGGTTGAAGAAGGGGATTGATGGCTGAAGAAGGGGGTCTCCAATACTTAACTTTCTCAAGGCCAGATATTGCCCTTTCTATGCACCAAGTCTGTCAGTTTATGCAGAATCCAATGGTGTCCCATTTTACTGCCGTTAAACATATATTACGATACCTAAATGGCACTATGCAGTTTGGTGTATCATATACTAGAGGAGATTTGCAGTTAAAGGCCTTTAGTGATGCTGATTGGGCAGGGGACCCTAATTACAGAAGATCTAATACTGGTTTGGTGGTATTTTTGGGTAACCATCCCATTTCGTGGTCTTCTAAGAAGCAACAAATTGTTTCCAAATCATCAACTGAAGCTGAATATCGGGCTTTATCATTTACCTCAGCTGAATTGGATTGGATAAAACAGTTATTAGCTTTTCTGCTTATTCCTCTCCCTAGTGTGCCTGTTCTTTTTTGTGACAATCTGTCAGCAATTGCCTTATCCTTTAATCCTATTCAGCATCAAATGACCAAGCACATAGAAATAGATGTGCATTTTGTTCGCGAAAGAGTCTCAAAGAATCAACTTTCGGTGCAATTTGTGTCTTCTCAAGAGCAGTTTGCATATATTCTTACAAAGGGGTTGAGTGGTCCTCTTTTTAGAACTCATTGCTGCAATCTCATGCTTAGTTCCTCGAAGCATGATCTTGAGGGGGGATGTTAGAGTATAGAGCTTTATATTGTGACACTTGTCATAATCTTAATATAGCAGTTAGTTGGTTCGTTACTGTAGCCTTATATACTACTATCTCTTGTAATTATTGATTCATTAAGAAAGAAATATCATATTTTCTTCATCTCTGATCAGCTTCTCTCTCTACTCTCTCTCTCTCTCTCTCTCTCTCTCTCTCTCTCTCTCTCATTACAAAATAATAGTGTAGGTTTACTCAATTGATATAGCTTAACACTGTGCATGTGTGTGTGTGTGCGTGCACATAGTGAACGGGTTTTGAGGCATTGTAATAAGCAAAATGGTGTGCTATGGGAGAATGAATGTATATGTAGATGAGAGGAATTTCCATACATAGAAAAAGCCGTACTCCTCGCAGACATAGGCAAGGTATTGGAGGGCTTTGAGTTGTTGATCAGGATCATTAGAGCATATCAGCATGCTGTAATCAATAGTGGGAATTTCATCATCATTAGCTTAATGATTAAAGGAGGTGGTATTTTGGGTATCATAAAGGTTTTGGGTCAATACTGTTGAGAATTGGAACCAATTCACTCCCCTTTAGACCTTGTTGTTGATGGACTTTGGACAAACTCAATGATGGATGAGAACGATAGCACACTAAAGAAGCCTTAAAATGTCCTTGCAAGTGGGTAGAAAACGATAGCACACTAAAGAAGTTGTTGAAAAAACAGTGAAGATTCGCATAGCACGTGTTGGGCTACCCTACAAAATTCTATTTGAAATTTTTAATTTAATAAATATGGAAACGTGGCAACCAAAAATCTTATCCGAAAATTTAATTAGAAAATTTTATCCGAAAATGTTATCTGAAATTTGAGATGATAATTTTATAATAAATTGTGACACGTGGCAACCGAAAATATTATCTGAAAAGCTTATCAAAATTAATGGTTTAAAGTATAAAAAAAATATATATAATAAAGTACAATGAATAGTATTTGCCCTTGCCCTAGCCTTCAAGGGTGGACGTGGAACCAACTAAGGCAAGGCTGCCACTATTCACATGAATAGTGGCAGCCCTTGCCTTGCCTTAGCCTTGCCTTAGCCTTCAAGGGTGGACTTGCTATGAGTTAATCAAAAATAACATCTCTAGAAATTACCAAACTATTGGTTCTTGGATCAATTAATTTGTATGCTTTGGACTGATCACTATATCCCACAAAAATATATTTCTCACCTTTCTCATCAAATTTTTCTCCCTTTTGAGAAGGGATATGTGCATATGCAATGCAGCCAAAAATCTTAAAGAAATCCACCTTTGGTTTAAAATGATGCCATGCTTCAAAAGAAGTCTTATCTTTGATTGCCTTGGTTGGAGACCGATTAAGAATAAACACTGCTGCATGAATTGCTTCAGCCCAAAATGCATTCGGCAAACCCTTTGCCTTCAACATGCTTCTTGCCATCTCGACAATGGTTCGATTTCTTTGTTCGGCAATCTCATTTTGCTATGGGGTGTACCTTGCTGTCAACTCTCTTTCAATACCATTGCTTCTGCAATATTCAGAAAATTCATTTGATGTAAGCTCTCCACCACGATCTGTTCTTAACATCTTCAGATTGTGACCACTCTGATTTTCTCCAAAAGCTTTGAATTGCTTGAAAACGGAAAATGCTTCTGACTTTTGTTCTAAGAAATATACCCACATCATCCTGGAGAAATCATCTACGAATAGAATGAAGTACCTTTTGTTACTGAAGGATGGTGTACAAGTTGGTCCGCAAATATCTGCATGTACCAATTCAAGAGGGGCTTTTGTTCTCCAAGATGATTGTGAGAATGGTAACCGATGGAATTTTCCAAAAATACAGCCTTCACATATTTCCTTTTTAGAGTGAATTGATAGAAATTCAACCACCATATTTTTTTGGTCTAACAGCTACAAGCTTCTTTGATTCAAATGCTCATATCTTAGATGCCATAACAACGAACCATCAACTTTCTCTGCTTCCAAAGTATAATTTTCTTTTGATGTCATGAACAGCGGAAAAACTTTGTTTATTGTCATTTTTATCTTTGCCACCAGAGTGTTATTCTTTTTTATCAAAAATAACACAACAATCATCTTCAAATTTCACCTAGAATCCTCTTTGCAAAAGTTGTCCCACACACTTAGTAAAGTTTGAGCCAAATTAGGAACATAAAGCACATCATAGATAAGTTTTGGAGTACCTTCTTTTGTTTGCACTGAAATGATACCCTTGCCTTCCACGTTGTGTAGTTTTCCATCACCAAGCTTGACTTGTGAGTTCACTTTTTCTTCTAACTTGACAAAGCATTGCTTATTTCCTATCATATGATTACTGCATCCGCTATCCACGTACCAAACATCTTGTGAATCTAGATGAGAACTGAAACATGTATAAAATAATTGCTCTTGAGAGTCATTGTTCTCCGTAAAATTTGCTTCATTGTTTTTTTGATATATGCAGTCTCTTTGTGAATGGTTGGGTATCCTGCACCGGGTACATTTGTATTGGCAATCTGCACTTTTATGCCCATATTTGTTGCAAACATAGCATTGAAGGGATGATCTTCACTTTTGATTATTTGAATTGCTGCTTCCTTGTTGATTATTGGAACTGCTACTTCCTTGTTGATGATTGGGACTTCGTTGTTGATTATTGAGACTGTTGCCTCCTTTGTTGGAGTTTCTACGCCCAAATTTTTTGTTTTCATATGCTTCCAATGAACCAATTAATTCATGTAAAGAAAGTATAGATAAATCTTTTGATTCTTCTATTGCGCATGCGGCAGCGACATGATCATATTTTGGCAATAGACTTCGTAAAGTTTTCTCTACAATTTTCTTGTCTGGAATTGTGTCCCCATAACATCTGATTTGGTTCACAATCCCATAAACCTTTGTGAAGAATGCTTGAATAGATTTAGTGTCTTTCATAAGTAGGTTATCAAATTCCCACCATAAGGATTGCAGTTTGATGGAGATCACTTTTTCTAAAACTTTGAACTCAATTTTGAGCATTTCCCAAGCCTTCTTTGATTTTGTTGCTAAAAGTAATCTTGGAAAGAGATTTTTGCTTACTCCTTCTTGAATTGGGAACAACGCCTTGGCATCTTTTTTCTTATTTTCCTTGTAAGTCTACTGCTTTTCTTGTGTTTCCTTTCTTGCTTTTGAAGTTTCTTGCTCCTCATACCCATCTTCTACAATATCCCAAAGATTCTGGGAGATAAACAGAGTCTTTATTTGAACGCTCCAATACTCATAATTCTCACCATAAAAAATAGTCATTAGATTCTGGATATTCCCAATGGTAGAGGAATTTGAACTTGATGCCATTGCTAATCACAGCGGTAGCAATAAGATCAAATACTGCTATGGTACCAAATTTGTTGGGGGAATGATCATAAAACTGATGAATATGATGAGAATATAAAGTACAGAGAGTGTTTGTAAAACAAAGAATTATACAAATTGATTTTATTAACTTCTTCAATATAACAGCAGCGTATAACATTGGCTATTTATAATTACATTTACACCTTTACATAATAAGACACAACTCTTGAATTAATTCCAAGAGATACAGATACAACTTTTGATATCTAAAAGATACAACTTCTCATATAATCAAGAGATACAACTCTTCATAAGAAACCTGTAAGAAAAGATATAACTAATAATTTTAACATCCTTCTTCTTATTAACCTCCATTTTCAATTTTTTTTTTCCCATCCTTCTCTCTGTGAGTGTAAAACACTGTAACCACCAAAAGCCATGTTTGAGGAATTTGTATTTTCTTTACCCTCAATTTGTGCTTCCATATGAACAGCTGGTTCACTCCGACTGTTCTCTTTGTCCTCCTCAATGTTATGATAGGCACCACTGCCATTGCTTCAAACTTACGCACCAAACCAAAAACACCAAGACCCACAAAACCAGCAGCACCAACACCAGCAAGGCCTTGCTAGATCTCCATCTGTGCTGCAAAGGATCAAATCCATCCACCTCGACAACTACAGATCCCCAGAGCCACACACCAACACCTTTGAGAAAAACCCAAATCACATGAAATTATTCCGTTTCCGCCCATTGCCTTGTGGCGACAAAGTAACATGTGTTGTCGAATGTCCTCGCCATACTAATTTCTCCATACTCACATAAATCGAAACAATAACTTTATTATCAAAACAATAAACCTTATTCATAAGTATTAGCACTGCAACAGAAAGTTATTTATGAGCAATTAATTCTATTTAATTACTTCCACACATTATTATTTTGATGGTTTAGCACATAACAACTCCTTGCCAGCATGAACTCTAGTTCATAGCCGAAGTTGTGCTATGCATGATTTTCCATCGATCTCATGGTAATCATTGGCTTCCAAGGAGTCCTTGTAGATCATCCCTCGGTATGCTGGTGGGTGAGACTCGCCCACAAACTCAGGAGCTGGTTTCACAAATGTGTCGAGTGATGGTCCATGGACTGTGGCCACAGAGATTCTTCTCACCTCGTTGTTCAGGATCACACGATGCAGAGGACTCTTGTACTTCCCATTTGTTAAAACCTATTATATATAATACAAGCAATGAATTAAAAACAAGTGATATGCATTAAGAAACTTTTATATTAGGCAAATCTACTTCTCTTGTTTGCTTGACTTTGTTCTAAGTTTTGGACTTTAAATTCAATAGTTAATTTCTATAATCAAGTCTTACACAAAATGAACTTTGATTTCGACTTCATGATTCATATTGAAAGTCAAACAATTCCAAAACAAAATATATACTTGTCTTGCATCGTGGACTCATGGATCTCATTTGGGAGATATCTTCGAGTGATGAGTCCACCTTAATTTCTTACAAAGATGTGAACGTAGAACTCATAAGTTCTCACATCTCTTGTAGGCCAGACCCATTCATGAGCAGGGCCGGTCTTGAGATTTTGAGGGCCCTATGCGAAACTTTAACTGGAGCCCTCACATAATTTAATATGAAACTACTAAAAAATAATTGTCATTATTTAATGAAATAAAACAATTTTTTTATATCTAAAATTCATCATCAATTAGCATGTAATAACAATCACAAATCAAATTCATAAATTTTTTAATATTTTCATTTGATAAATTCATAAATGTTATTACACTAAGGGATATGCACTAGAAACCATCTCCACCAAATACACTTTTTAGTCAATGTGTTGACGCTTGAGTATATATAGAGTTTTTTTTATAATATTAATATATATAATATAAAGTATAAAAAAATTCAGGCCCCTATACAGTGGCGCCACTTGCACCATGCCTAGGTTAGACTTATTCATGAGTTCAACCTTTGTGAAAAATATAATTAATAATATGATCAATAAATATGGAACATATAATGTGCTCATTTTGGAGATATCTTCGGATGACGAGTCCACCTTAATTTCTTACTAATTTCTTGTAGGTCGGACTGACCTTTGTGAAAAATATGATCAATAGATATGGTACATGTAACGTGAGATAGTGGGGTTAGTAATGAATGAATTTGATTCATATTCGCACCAATTTATCTTATGTCAAAAATAAATTAAGGACTTCAAATATTCAATATGCATGTACCTCAACATGATCCCCAATCTTAATGAAAAGGCCATTGGAAGGCATATCAACATTGATCCACTTTTGTTTATAGTTTAGTTGGAGACCACCGTTGACGTTTTGTACGAGGGAACCAAAGTAGCCAGGGTCATAATGACCCGGCAAACCGATTTGAGTGTTGGGTTTAAACCCGGGCGGATACACGTTCATAGCAGAAACATCAGCCCCAGTTTCCAACTCAAATTCCTTCTCTAAGTAATTTTCTTCAAATCCCAATGTTTTCGATACTGCTGTAGCCAAATTAATTATCACCTCTCGAATCCTTTGGTAATAATCTTCCAAGGCCTCCCTGTAAGTAACATAAATTATGCTTAATCTTAGGCCACTTAATAAAGACAAAGTAGGGGGAAAAAAGTCGAGTTAGACCAATTATTAGGATCCATACTTGTGTTTAGGGGTGGGCATCAATCTCGCTGAAATGACTAAATTGACTTATCCAAATCATAATGACAGCTTTGATTTGGTTTTGATCGTAGAAAAAGTCAAACAAAAATTGAATCGTAATGGTTTGGTGCGTAGTTGCGATTTTAATTTTTAGAAACCGAACCAATCACTTGTATATTTTACTGTTAAATCCAAACCACGGTTTTCTTTAAACTCAAAACAATGTTTTTTTTTTTTTTATACAAATATAAACACAATATAACTTAAAAAGATACAAATATACAATCCAAATCCTTATGTTAACGTTTTTTCACGAAAATAAATTCTGTTTTTTCTTTTTTTAAAATGGCATTTTTTTTATTAAAATTGTAGCTTAAGTGGTTAAAACATGTACTTATTCATAAAAGAAGAAACGAAAAACACTTTTTATAAATTAAAAAGAAAATTTAGGACTTTTGGTTGGTTAGGTGAGTAGGTTGATGCATGGGTCGTACACACACGATTTTTCCCTTTTCTTCAAAAACACTATTTTCTTGTACCTGAAACCAGCTGGTTTAGCGGGGGCTTCAAACTTTGGATGTGGGAGCACCTTGAGATACTCCCTCTTGACAGCTTCATGGTCCCCAGGTGAGAACCCTAGCCCCCATCTGATCCTATCCGTTGAATCCTTCTTCTCATAATCCATCTTTTCCTCCTCCGTCAGATCAAAGAAATCAGAAATCCCATTCAGTGCTCTCTCAATTACGCTTTCAGGCACCCCATGATTTACCAGCTGCCAGGTCATCAGGCAACATGTTACATGCATGTGTAATTTTGTACGCAATATAAACATGCGACAGCAAATTATAACATAACAATGCGATAACACTAATAAGTTAATAACAAAAGCCACACCACCTTACAGGGCGGGTAAAATTTCTTAACTTTTCCGATGTGGGACAATACTTCACATCCTAATAAGTTAATAACAAAGCCACACCACCTTACAGAGTGGGTAAAATTTCTTAACTTTTCCGATTGGGACAATGCTTCACATCCTTACAAAGTGATTAGCATCGAGTTGTATGCCAACATGTTCACAGTTGAAGCTCTATGTGTGTGTGTGTGTGTGTATGCATAGTGAACTGGTTTTGAGGCATTGTAATAAGCAAAATGGTGTGCTATGGGGGAATGAATGTATATGTAGATGAGAGGAATTTCCATACATAGAAAAAGCCGTACTCCTCACAGACATAGGCAAGGTATTGGAGGGCTTTGAGTCGTTGATCAGGATCATTAGAGCATATCAGCATGCTGTAATCAATGGTGGGAATTTCATCATCATTAGCTGAATGATTAAAGGAGGTGGTACTTTGGGTATCAGAAAGGTTTTGGGTCAATACTACAGAAGCAGTTTTAGCCATTGAAAACAATTAAGAAGTAGTGACGGCTGCAGTGAATAAAGAGAGAGTGTGCTTTTTGATTGGATTGAACATCGCTCATTGCCTGTTTTTATAGGCACATATTGTGAGATATCACTCACTTTCGTCACTCTTCTTTAGAATGATCACCTCTTAATTTCCCAGTCGGAACTATAATGCCTCTATAATTGTCATATAGTAAGTGTATATTCCCACTTAAGATCAAATTTAATAATTTTACCGCCAATTCATTTAGTCCAATGTCTCTATTTTGTTCGAGAAGGTTTCAAAGTTTAAACTTCATGGACAACAATTGTCGAATTAAAATATTATCAATTTCAACGAAAATCATGTTCCCACTTTTTTGAAGTACTACTTCCTTTTCTTTTCTCATGGCCAATTATATAGCTTGTGAACTTGTCATGAGAATAGGATTATTTCTAATTGTAAAGGGATTAAATAACTCATTAGATCAAAAGTATGTTTGAGGAAAAAATAAAAGTCAATTTCCAAATTTTGATCAATTTTGACCAAGTTGAAAGTAGAAGATAGTTATGAAGTTGAAGCTACGTACGGTGCTCTACCTTCATTTTTCACATCAACGTCTAGTGTGTTATCCTGTAGTTATGAAGTTGAAGCTACGTACGCAAATCTTTGTATGGATATGATGTAAATAGCCTGGCAACTAGAAGAGGTCAGTTGACCAGTAGTAGCCGCACACATGAAAAAATCTTCAACAATAATAGCATAGAAATCTATTTCTTCGTTAGGGCCGACACAAAGGCAAGACAAGTAATTAAACCATTTATTTTTGTCTTCATCTCTATTTTGAGCGAAGCAAAAGTGCCAATCCTCTAAGGTCAAATCCAAAAAAAATCTTTTTCAGGAAGAAAAAGCTCGTTATTAAATCTAGGTCATATGTGTTGGTATTCATAAGTTGGTGAAGAAAGTTGGTGCCCGTAACATTATTGTATTTTTTTGAACTTCTAGATTGACTACAAACTTTTCTACTAATCAGTCCAAAATAATCATTTGCCTCAAATTTCCGAGAAGAAGAAATTTAAAAAGTTTGTAAATAGGACAGAGTAGATATCAAAATCATATTGATGTGTGGATAAGACGTGGTGGAATGAGAAACTTATTCAAGAGAAATATGGACATATATTAATGAAGTGAATAAGATGTGTGTATACAAAATTATATTGATGTGTGGATATATAAGACGTGGTGGAATGAGAAACTTGTTTCACAAGGCGATTTGGATTTTATGTTTTCACCAATATCTTTAGACGGATTTGTCATTATTAGCTGTGGAAATAAAGGGTGCATGACTATCATCCACACAAGTTCTATAAGGAAGCATATGTTTGTCAACCAAAATAGAACGGCAACTTGGGCTTTGTTACCTGTAGAAATCAGAGCTGCAGACAAGTAATTAACACGTGTTTACTCATGCATTTGAAGTTTCGTATTCAATTTCCTCTATTCTAATATTCCTTGTATATTTGATATATAAAAAATTATATTAAGTACTTATTTGTAAAAAGTGTTACGGGTTTTGAGAAAATATAAAACTGCAATTGGGTGGATAATCCCTGACATCAAAGGTATTGACCCTTTTATGTGTATGCACCGAATACTAATGGAAGAGGAGCATAAGCCATCCGTAGAGCATCAACGCCAATTGAACCCCAACATGAAAGAAGTGGTTCATGTAGAGGTATAAAAATTGCTTGATGCATGTATTATTTACTCTATATCTAATAGTAGTTGGGTGAGTCCTACACAAGTTGTGCCAAAGAAGGGAGGGATGACTGTTGTAAAAAATGAAAATAATGAGTTTGTCCCAACGAGAACTGTTACAGGATGGAGAGTCTGCATAGATTTTATTTCTCCTCATTTGTACCTCTAGTCACATTTTTTGGGTGTGTAGATCTGTAAGTTCTCTTTAGCAAGATAGTGGGTTGACTCAACTCCTCAGAGATGATATACAAATTAAATTCCACAATTTAATTCTTCATATTAATAAAGGTTAATTGAAACCTTTTAGGACATCCACAAACCATGGTTATCGTCTAGCAGCAAGTCACGGTTATCTGAGCTAAATGAGACGTTGTGAAATAACCTATTCCAATTGGAATGACCATGCAATTGAAACGTTCTCTTATGTCAATACTCTTTATTCACATTATTATATCATGGAATCCGATTGTCAATATCCTAATGTAAATCATTCCTTTTATATGATTATCATAGTAAGATTTGAAGACTTTTTCTTTCAAGTCTTATCCACTACTCTGCGCAGAGATTTGACCAATTATATCTTGGAGTATTCTCTCTCCTTTATTGAGAGTAGAGATTCCTTGTTGTACATTCATTTGCTTCCATGACTCTATTGAGAATCTTGATGAGCACCTTTAAGCTATGTCTAATTCAGCATGACCGTATAGTGCCCTCAAAGATTTGCAACATAGCCACAAAACATCTATGATGGCTTAGGTCTAAGGATTATTTTGCACCATTACAATTTATGAGTTCCAGCTTGACATGTGAGTAAAGACTTCCATGCTATAACTCATGTGTTGGATCGCATTCAGTGTACTTGTTCTTCTACAAGCACCTACACACACATCGATGTGTCTCCACACTTAATAACTTGAGACCTTGTCATTCCCTACATATAGAGACGACACTGTGTGTACTGGTCTTTGCGGAATATTGACGCCAATCAATATTCCTATGACCAGGAATGTAAACAACCAATTAAAAATACCCGCAAGCGCACGAATCTAATGAAGTATAGATTATGTAAGTACGGGGTCGATCCCACGAAGAACTTGTCGGCTTCTTATAAGTTCTAATTTGAGTACGTAAAGAACACTAATTTTACACAACACACAAACACAGTACAAATTGGGAACTAAAAATGAGTAAAGAAATGTAAAAGAAAAGAAACAAAACAAGAAACCAAAGAAAAACAGAAACAGCACTTTCTATCACCCTTTTATCACCTATTTATCACCTATGAACAGTGCCGTGAACAGTGAAACTGAACAGTGCGACCGGTCATGAACAGTGACGACCGGTCGTTTTTGGACAGATTCATGTGCAACTGGTCGCCTGAACAGTAACGACCGGTCGTTTTGTGACAGATTCGTTTCTCTGTTTTTCCAGTTTCGACCTCTGTCCAGTGTTTTGCCTATAACTTTCCAACCGTTTGTCCAAAGTTTAAGTTCTTTATACGGTTGGATTCAGCACAGAAAAATGAAGAACACAGAATAAACCAAAAGTCCAAAACAGTTACGGAAATAAACAGAATTCAATAAAGAAAACACACAACGTTTCAAACACACACACACACAACACACTTGGGGGGGGGGGGGTTTGGTTTGGTTCAAGTGACCTATTTCTATTGCATGAAAGTAAATGGACTTTGAATTTAAATGAGAATGGCAGAGATGAATTATCAAAATGTGGAATTAAAATGTAACAAACACTAGGGTTTCGGAATCCACCCTAAATAATTCTACCCATGTTCATGGATACTCAAGTGATGAACTCTAAATGTGTTGATGAAGATGTTCGCAATCAAGACCAGTACTAGTGACTCAAGACGCATTGATTCTCTCTAATATACGTAAAGTGCAGTACTAGTGCTACAATGCTTGTGCCTTCCCTATAACCGAATCTAGGTGTGCTTAGTACTTTGATTCAATTACAAGAAAAACTCATTAAGCTCAAAGAGAATATGAACACCACAAGAACCCTAATAGCATGATGTTTACATTAGGTATTCAAGAAACCAAATCACATGGATGATTCTTACTTCATCCATTTATTGCTTAGGAAAACATGAAGATACACATAATGCAAACAATCTCAAGAAGCATGCTTTCAAAGATGGCCAACCAAGGAAAAACACACATCAAGGATAGATTAATTTGGTGAATTGGAATTCATCAACAATATCTAGAAATTCATACACTCAAGCATCAAAACAATAAGGTTTTCATGTTTAGGGCTTCAACCTAAGCCCTAGCTAAATAAGAAGTTACATTGGAACTAAGAAATTACAAGAAACAAATAAAATGAAAGAAACTAAGAACAAAGAGGAGAAAGAGAATGCATCTTCAACCCCTTGGATCCTTGCCTCAAGGCTCCCCAAGGTTCTCTCTAATATATGCCATTCTTCCCTCTCCTTAGTTGCTCCTTGCTCTCCTCCTTCTTGCTCTCTAGCTCTCAAAATCTCTGCAAAGTTTTGAATGATAGAATGCATAGGTTACCCACGTTCAAAAGCCTCTCATACTTCAGATTGCAATTAACTTTCCATTGCCCATCAATTTCCAGCTCACACTTTGAATATAAAAGTCATTCTTTCCTCCAAAGCCTTCACCCATTGTTCCCTTGCCATGATGAAGCTTTGTCCTTGAAAATATGCTCTTTGCCTCAGAAAATATCTCTTTTACTAAGGTAAATTCTTGTTACCAAGTGTTATGGTAACAAGAAGAATCAAGTGACACATTGGAGGTAAAAGCTGGACTACTTCGAATTTTCAGAGCTGTGGTAACATGCTGGATTGGTTGGATAGGCAATACTTGTCCAATGGAGCTCAAATTTGGATATGTTGTAGTTAACATCCATTGGAACAAGTTTCATGAAGATCTTCACCTCATCCGAGCACCAGAGCATGTTGATCCCAGGCCAAGAAGTTGACCTACGAAAATGAACAAAAATAGAATTTATAACCAATAATGCACTTTTAGCTCATTTTCATTCTAACCAAGGTAAAATCTAAGAAAACACAAAAAGGAAGTAAAAAGCTATAAAATGTCAAGAACTAACTCAAAATAATGGGTGAATAACATGAAAAATCATGTGTAAAAATGAACCGAACAAGGAACATATTCAAGATTTAGGAATGATGAGAAGTCTTCATATGTGCAACCTTATTACATAGCTCTCATATCCACTTATGTATTCTTTGGACTATGGTTGTTCTACATATTGAAAGATAATATAAGATGATTTAATGTATAAAACAACCTTTATTGCTAATTAATAACATAATATGTCTTTTATCAAATATATCCGTAAGTCTAACTATTACATAATTAGTTGGCTTTAAGGGCATATTTTTAACAGTCCCATTATTTTTTTTACTATGTTGCTTGGTTCTTTTCTCAAGACGGTGCATGTGAAATCCCCTTTTATATTGAGTGCTTGCAATTTTACTTGGTCGAGACCTTGAGGGCCGAGGAACAATGCCGAAGTTTGACTTTAGTCAAATTCTACACCATGCTCAAAATTTTGGGTTAGGCTTAAGACTTGGGTCATCTCCTAGTGGCTGGGCTGATATTTTGAGCAGTGGTATTCGAGCCTTGTGAGTTTTAGTCAACTGTTTCTTGCTTTGGGCCGCCTTGTTCGGCTTATTTTGAGACCTGGGCCAAGCTCGTTGTGCCATGATCAAGGGCTTATTTGGCCCACCTCTTGGTTTTGGCTTTGGCATTGAGTACTTCCATTTCTATGCCCAAAGTCCGGCTCAATGGGCCTTCGCCACAGTGCCTTTCCTTTGTTGGGCAGAAGGGGAAAAATCAGGTATAAACACAAGTTACCCATGCACAAAGCTATCATGTGAGTTCTAAAGAGAAAATACGACTAATCAAGAGTTAGTTATGAGTTTTAACTTTTAGCTAAAGGTTATTTAAATTTTCAATTTTTAAAGATGCTATTTATTTGAGAATATCATGATGCATGTGGATATGCTATTAGGAATAGGAGATGTTTCGCTCTCTTTGTTTTTTGATTAATGGGAGAGGAGACCTCTCTTCCAAAATATAAAGAAGAGAAAACCAATATATTTTTCCTAGTTTGCCCTTGCAAAAAAAAAAAAAAAATGTTGGTATGTTGAATATAAATGATAGTCTAAACTACAACAGGAGGTGTGGTTTCTCGCATGCACACTAACAAGGTGCCATAAAAATTCGAACCTAAGACCGCTAGTTTGCAAGTTGAAGCCTTTTTTCATTGAACTAGATCCAGTTGGCAAAAACAAAATTGTTAATATAAAATGTTCTTTTGTGTCCACTCTTTTTTTTATGGGCCCAAAGAAGGAGATAGCTAAGCTCACGAGGCCGATATTGAGCTCAAGTTCAAAAGGCCGAAACTGCAGTTCATCCATAAGGGCCAATGGACCAAAAGACCCAGCTAAGCATAAAACAGCCGCTAAAGCTGCAATTAGGTTGGGCCCCTGGGCACTAGAAGGAGGTTGGCTCATTGACTAATAAACAGCAATATACAGTTTTCTATCCTTTAAAAACAATAATCGTGTTTTGGCATACAAAAGAAATATAAGATAAAGTTTTTGGAAAGGGGAAAAAAAAACTGTAAATTTGGTTGTAAATTGTGAAAATATTAAATAAATTTTTTGATATCATAGTTTATAATAACTTTAAGATTTCAGTTGTTGCAAGCAAATTAATAAAAACAACTCATGCATCCACCAATCTTTTATGCTTAATTTATAGAGCCCAAATGACGGCTTTTTTTTTTTTGGGTTGACTAGCAGAGTATGATGGTTTTGCGATCACATTTTCGTTTTCAATTTTTTTTTATGTGACTTTCGCATTCTTTTTTTATTTGTTATTTTCTTTTATGGGGGTTTTTTTTCTCTTCTGATTTTGTGTTTTGTTGTAGGCTGCAAGTTTCTGGTGCTGGTAAGATTTTGTTGGTGTGCAGATTGATGGGGTGTTTAGGCTTCCTCTTCTTTCTTCTCTTTTCTTATTATTTCTCCTTTAGTTGTTCAAGCGTAAGTTTTTTTTTAAGATCACGCATTTGTTCATATCTCTCATATTTGGGTATTGGATAACATTGGCTAGTTTAGTGCTATATGTTGTACACTCTTACAGTGTTTAAAAAAAAATAAAGCATCTCTTTCAACAACAAAAAAAAGCATTTATCTCTACACCCAAAATCCTGTGATTCTCCCTTCCCCAAATATCTCTCGTATAAAAAACAACTTAAAAAACAAATCATGTCCATTTATAAAAAGGTGCTAAAAAGAGGCGTGTCTTCAAGTTTTAACTTTTAAAGCACATTTTTCATGATAGTTACATTATTTAACTCTGATTCTACTTTGGTCTCCATCATTTTAATTTTGACAATTTTAGTTATGTAATTTTATTGAGACAACAGTCAAGTCCTAGATGTGTTAAATTTTGATTCAAATGCAACAATTTTGGAGATATAAAAGTACTCTTACATGTAGTGGTTGCATATTACTACATCAAACTTCATATATTAATATCTTAGTCTTACATGATTAAAATTTCCAAAATCAAAATGACATTAACCAAACTGGAAAATTAGTGAAAATTAGTGAAACTACATGATTAAAATTACCAAATATATAATTTAGAAAAAAAAAACAAAACAATTTCGTCTTGATATAGAAGATCATATTTTATTTTGCTTCTTTAAGTGGGGTAGTTTAATTCTGCTTCAAAAGTCCACAACTGACTGGAAAATTTGCCTTTCGTGCAAACAATTTTTCTTTGTTTCTTTATCCGATGGTGATGATGTTTGCCAGTGAATAAAGGCACTTATTAATTATAATTCGCATTCAACTATATATAATATGAATAATATAAAAAAAAATTTATCTTGTCCAGCCGTGTATCATAATATATCATTATATTATCAATTTAGACTATTGATTTGGTGAGGTTTGTTTTGACATGTGGTTTACGACAAATAAATTAGTTAACCAAGAGAATTATTGTTTTAATGTATTTTCATTAATGAATTGTATCTAATGCTTAATATAAATATGCTCATAAGAGGTACGACGATATGAACTTAGAACCTCTTTTAACATTAAAAATATAAGTAACACTAAACTAATATTGAAATATTACTCGGTATAATTCGTCGATATATTATAATATAACATGTGAATGATTGAGTTATATTACGTGGTGAAGTATCACATAGACCGATTTCTACACATTTTCGTCATGTATTTGATCTATAATACATTATTAAGTAGATGATATTAATATATTATAATGGATTATGATGAACAAAAGCGGGACAAATGGAGCTTCGAGAATGGGGGTGACCCAGTCAACCCTGGTTTTGGTGGAGGTTTGTATACCATGGGAGTTCAATTGACTTTTTTAATTCCACAGAGCCTGAGCTGAAAGAATTCAACGCAAATGCCGAGTTCATGTGGGCCCAGCCCAGTCGCCATTTCTAAGACGCGTTCTTGGTTCAGGTCATTTCGCAATCAAGAAAAGTCAAAGCAGGAAACTCTGAAGGAATGAAAATTTGCTGTTTACAGACGACGGAAACGAAAAACTTAACGTATGCGCATTACAAAAAGTCTACTCACACACAAGGAAATAGTTGCAAAGGATGAGAAGACTCTTTTGTGAACGATCTTATGCAAAAGAAACAATCTTGCCCTTATTAGGGTAAACGGTTGTATGATAATGTAAAAACTAAGGGTCTTTTGGGAAATACCTTCTTGCGTAACTTGTCATCACACATCTCAACATAAAAAATTTCTCATCACGCATAAAGAATATTGTAGGATCGCAAGAAAAAAAACGCATTGTAGATGTTTCTAATTCCATAATAAAGCTAGCATTTTGGTTCAAGAAAATTAAACAATGTAACTAGAAACCCTTATTCGTATGGGGTGGCACGACAGTGGAAAAGTGGGTCAAATGCTCCCCCAGCCCCCACCCCCCTTCTCCTCTCCTCAAAGAGCACTCAAATCGATTCACGTAAGAAATAATATTGAGACAACCTATTATGATACTCCCCCCTCTACCTCTCTAGCAAATGACCCCAAAAAAAAAAAAAGACTAGAAACCCTCACACATGGTTTCAATGTGAGGAGTAGTTATTGCAAGAGTAGAAAAATAGAGAGGTGAGAAAATTGTGAAGACGTTGTTTTTATAAGAAAATTTAGAGATTTTCTATTTAAACCCCATACTTCTCTTAGTTCACCCCAATACTTAAATTATTAAGTTATAAGAGCATCACCAGTGGGGGGGTGTAAATTCGGGGGTGTAAAGCCACTTTTACATCCCCTTTACACCTCCGGGGGGTGTAAATTCGTTTTTTGCTCCAATGGGAAACGATGTAAATTATGTAAATGATGACTTTTCTTCATTTTTCATCTCTTTTCTCGGGTGGGTCCCGGCTGCAAATGATGTAAAAATGGATGCAAATATACATTTTATTTTGCATCTCCATGGAGGTGATGTAAATATACAACCCTTTACATCTCCCCATTGAAGATGATTCCGGTGGCTCGGGGTGTATATTTAACATACACCCCCATATACACCCCCCCATTGGTGATGCTCTAAGTTTTATTATTGTGTAAAAAGACAAAAAAAGTCATCCAACTTAATACTTAACCCTATACACACACCCCACACACCCCACAACTCTTCAAAAGACACGAAACCAAGGAAGTTTTCATCATATTATATTAATTGACATACACTTTCAAAAGACATGAAACCAGGGAAGCCACACTGGTGGTCAGCTGCAAAACTGAGTATGAATGGTACAGTACAAGTTGATCCATCTTTACCCACGTAAAAATAGAAAGCAAATGTGTTCAAATTTCATCACCATAAACTAATAATATTATTAATATTGATGCAGTACATCTTTTGGTACAGTACATTGAGTCTGAAAAGGTCCTGCACACTTCTGATATTTTTCAAAATCATGATTCATTCCTTTTGTCCCATTGCTATAATTAATGTCTAGTGATCCAGCAAACCCAAAACCACCATAGCTCTTATATTCTTGATCACTTACATGTTTATGCACTTGAAAATAGACAATGAATAAAACTCTCAAATATCATCAAAAAATTAATTTAATACTTACTATTTCTCATGCTCAAAACGTATTTCCTCCTCTAAAGATAGCTTGTGAGGTTTAAATAGAAAATCTATTTTATTTCTTATTTTTCAGCTTGTGGTGTATTTAAGGGTAGTTTGGGAAGATAGTGGGGTTTACTTAGAAATTGTGAAAATTTAAATTAAAAGTTGGGGTGAACTTAGAACATGGGGTGAACTAAGAGAAGTGTGGAGTTTAAATAGAAAATCTCAAAATTTATTGAATAAATTATAATTACTTGTTTACCCTCAATAAGTTTGTCTTTATTTTCTTTTAATGAAAGTAAAGGTGATAATTTCCATTCGATATCTATTCTTTCCTTCGGAATCTTATATGTTCTTCTTTTTATTTAAAGTTTATACTAAACATTTATAGGTATAACTCGTCCAATTGGAATTGGCAAGAAAGTAGGAATTCCTACTTCAAGAAAAAGACAAATATTCTTCAAAAATGTCTCCCGATTCACAACACTAGGAAAAATTAGTTTACCATGATATTTTTACCCAATTTTTGTGTATAAAAAAGTTAAAAATTATAGATATGAACAAAATATAAGTAAAAATATAACGTCAACGATATCAACATATGTGAAGTCAATCTCATCGATGGTCCAGGTTTCCCATGGGAATAAAAACTAGAAACGCCGTGGGAAAAGAAAAACAAAGAGACTTTTATTTTGTAAGTCTTTTTATATAACAAATTAAAAGGTCCAAGTTTTGGTCCTAATCTAATTTCTAAACAGCAAACGCTGACGCAAAGAAACATTACCACCAAACAAGCAAACAATCCCCCACACAAGAAATCAAAGTGAGAATAAGGAAAACCCACTCCCCAATTCATCTCTATTTCTCTCCTCAAATTCTCAATCTTCGCATTGCGGGGGCTTTGATTCTCTTTCGATACTGGGTTTTGACAGGTACGCCTTTTTCCTGAGATCCTGACCCCAAGTCTTCGAGATTTACTTATCTTCTTCGTTTTGATCCTTTTGTCAACTGGGGTTTTAAGGTTTCTTTGTGGGTCTCTCGAGTTTATGGCATAGGACCATTGTCTGTGGCAAATTCAATTTTTGATTTTCATTTGTAGGTACTGATATTATTTTGGGCTTTGCTTATTTGTTTCAAAATTTTGTGAGTTTCTTGTATGTAGTTGATGTTAAGGTTTGGTTGGTGTTAATGATACTTTGTTGACGATCCGATTGCTAATTCTTCTAATTTTGGGTGTGTATTCTGATGGGGCTTTTGTTGATGAGCAGATATTTGAATTTGATTAGACCCCTTTTGCTTGCAGTTTGTATTTTGGATACTTCTGGATAAACTTTCTAGTGGAAATTCCAGTTACGCTCAATTATGATTTTTGTTCATTCCGTTATTTGTTTTCTGAATTCTCATAGAATGAGTGCTATATGTTTGGATTGGGATTCTCATAAGTTTTATCTTGATGGGTTAATGAAAATAATTTATATAGTTATTGGAATTAAATAAAATTACTGATATCCAGCTAATTAGTGATTGACGCCTTATGATTTTCTGTTCCTTGCATTTAATTAGTTCTTGTACATTCACAAATGTCAGGACTGTACATAATTGAACTTTTGTTTGGCTTATGATCTTAGGAATTTTTTAGGATAAAGGACTTGAGTGAAGGGGGATTGGGACATCAGACATGGCTGGTAATGCTGCGGCCTGTGCAGAGAGGGCAACAAGTGATATGTTGATTGGTCCAGACTGGGCAATAAACATTGAATTATGCGATATTATTAACATGGAGCCTGGGTATCAATACTTTTCTTCCCTCAATTTTATTTATCAGATTTGAATTTTATATATTGGTTTATCCACATGTTAAGAGTTGAGATCACTTAAATTGTTGAGTACTTGAATCTTTTTATATTGTGATGGAGTGGTTGTTGGTGGAAATGCTCATAATTTCTTTAAGAGATAATTCGTAAATAGATTCTTCCTGACTGTCCAACAAGGGAAACAATTCTAAAATGGGTTTTAGCATATTGTAAAAACATCTGATGTGAAACAATATTAACAAATTATGTTCTCCGTCTTCTCTCTCTCTCTCTCTCTCTCTCTCTCTCTCTACACACACACACACACACACACACACACACACACACTACCTCAAAGGATAATACTTGGCTTGGCTCCTGATAGAAGAGGAGTTGCTTTTCCTGAAATGGAGATGTGGCTCATCTAGCAATGGACACCTGCATTTCAGAAAAATAAAACCTGAAAAAGTAACAAGTAGTAGCACGTTTGCTACTGTGATTTTGGAGATTTCGTAAAAGGAGTCACTTATTTTTCACTAGGTTCTATTAGCATCGTGGTGTATCAGGTTCCTTTGGTGTTATGAACATTTCTGATGTGTAAAACTCTGCAGAAGATGGATTGTTTGATGTTTTTTTTAAAATTTTTTTAAATTTATTTATAGATATAGTTCATGATTATTTGTCCTATATAATCCCTTTCCCATTTTAATACTCAAAATGCTAGTATTTTGCCTCTGCCAATGAATTGGATTGAAATTTGCAGGCAAGCAAAAGACGCCTTGAAGATACTCAAAAAGCGCCTGGGCAGTAAAAATCCGAAAATACAACTTCTGGCTCTTTTTGTTAGTACTATTCCTTTTCTTTTGATACTTGATATTTTTTGTGTTCTTTCTTGTCATAAGTTTTATATTTCTTTTTGCACGTTTAAAAAAAAATATTTATAAATTTATGATCTAAAGTTTCTGGCAGGCTTCCCATGGCAAAATTATGCATAGGCATGTAGAAATGTCAATAAATTTGTGATTTATGGTGGACCAGTTGTTGTTCCATAAATTCCTTGCTATCATCACCAAAAAATCAGCTTTTCTGAGCAATGATTTCCTTTTTCTTTTCCGAATGGATAATTTGATCCAGGCATTGGAGACTGTGAGCAAGAATTGTGGTGAGAATGTTTTTCAGCAGATCGTTGAGCGTGATATCTTGCATGAAATGGTCAAAATAGTGAAGAAGAAGGTGCTGAAATTTCTCTCACAATCTTTCTTTTTTTCTTTTTTAGTGACTTGTTGCTTCCTTCTCCTCCCTTTTCAATTTGTGCATGGATAGGATATTAATTTATTTTATGCTTTTTTATTCTAATTCCATTTTGCAGCCAGACTTGAATGTTAGGGAAAAGATACTAATTTTGATAGATACATGGCAAGAAGCTTTTGGAGGAGCAAGAGGAAGATATCCCCAATACTATGCGGCATATAATGAATTGAGGGTAATTGGTTTGTTAAATCTTTGTTGAGCTCATTTTAAGTTCGTGTTGTATTATGCAAGCATCAGTCATATTTTGCTTCAAGTGTTTCTGTATCTTTGTCCAACTCCATTTTATGCTGTCATTTTGCGAGTTGCGTAATAGGACATGTTTTGAAATATTGCTATTTTACATTATAAGACCTTCTCAAATTAGACTTCTTTTCTAAGATGATTGCACAAACATGTCCAGCCCAAGTGCCTTCAGGTTTGATGGATGGGGCTAAATTGTGTGTGCAATGGAATTAATAGAAACTTTATGGAGGTGAATAAAAAGAAAACTATGGACAAGAAAAATTTATCCATTTAAGTAATACAGTGTGTGGTGTAGATCAGTTTTTTTGTTGTTGTTATTGTTTGTGTGTGAGCAGTCGCTGTGGGTGCATGTGGGAAGGGTTGGGGGAGATTTCCACAAAGCTGGGTCCAACTTTCTAAATTTGCCTATGAACTTGATAGCCTTCTTGACCTTGTTGTCAATGGGTGAAAACAAAATAAAAATTCTGAAGGAGTTGCCATGTGTATAAAATGAACCTCACAATGTATACAAATTGAGTCTTTATACCTTTGCCTTTTTGTATCTCATGGTGGTAGTTTTGGTCTTGCACCTCACAATGTGGGACATATAGTCTGCTCTAAATTACATATTTATCTCGGTAGCTTCTCTTCAATTTCATTTTTAACTTTGTAATTGTAATTTCCGAACACACTTATCCTTTTACTTTACTAATGATTTTAATTTGGAACGAATTGGACATTTGCTGGTTTGGTTGACAGGAATTTTAATTGGGAATGGTATTATGGAAATAAGTTGGCTAAGTTTACACTTTCAATCTTTGCAGTTAAACCCTATCTTCATTTTTGTACTCGAAATTTCAACACAGATTTACACCTTGTTAATAATTTGAACTTAATCTGAATTAACATTACAGGCAGTTGTTCATTAAATAGTGTTTAGGCTTTTCCATTTTCTCATTATAATTTCTTATTTCACAGCCAAACCACATTCTGATTTGGTTGTTTTGTTCAGAAGGTGTTCTCTTCTTTCTCATGCTGGTTTTCCTGCAAATTGATAAGTAGTCTATTCTCATTAACTTCTGTCTGAAATAGAAGTTAGAGTAATGTTGCATTTTTGCAGGAAGAAATTAAGGTTGTGCTGTTTCTTTCCTTTTCTGTTGATTGTTGAATCAACATAACTTTTTTTATTTTTTAAAATTTATCTTCCATTTTTATTGATGCTATAGGGACCTTTTCCCCCCCCTATAATTAGGGTTTTGTTTGTATTGTTTAATATGAACTTTATATTCCTCCTTTATGAAATTAAAGGTGCAATTTTAGTTTGATTTTAATTTGAGCTTGTAGTATTAAGAGTGTTTATACTGTGTAATTTTGTTTCAACTGGAGTCCACTGAAAGTAATAGTAAACTTAGTATTAAGATTTAGGTTGTGTTTATGCTCTAGCCTTACTCTGTAATGATTACAGTTGTCATTTCTTTCGTCCATTATAATTTAGATTCTTACAAGATAGAGATGTCAACATCCGCTAGGTAAGGTCATTTTGCACCGAAGTTTCACTTTTTTGCTAGATGAATGAAATTAATGACGCAAGTTCAGATCATAGTTCTAACAAATGGAGATGAGCTTGGTTGTGGGTGTTGATTGATGTCATTAATTTCATTTGTAATATTGTTTGTACTCGCACTGCATGGGAGTTGGATCAGACTGAATTGCTAGAGCAGTGTCCATGCCTGGTACTAGTATGTGATTGGAGTATTGTCCAATTTAATTGTAATATCTTGCCATTTTTGAGAACACCAAACATGGTTCTTGGATTATTTCCAATTTATTTGATTTAGTATAGTTTAGATCAGTGAACCAAAAAAGGCATTAGTGTCTAAGATTCTCTCAAATGTTTGGCCATGGTGGCCAAGTATAAGTAAGTTTATGCTCGTTGCCTGACTTTAGGTGTCTGCCTCAGCTTAAACATTCTGTGCTGGTTTTCTAGTTGGAAAAGTATAGAAATTTACATGTATTACAAAACATTGTTTCCTTTCATGGTTAAATCAGAATGGGTGTTTGTATCATGATTTTCTGGTTTATTTAAAATTTCAATTTTGTTTTTCTGTTAAATTTTAGACATAAGCTTGCTCGATATTTGGTCTTGATTTTCATTATGTTCTTCTTATTCTGCTTCTTCCCCCTTAACACTCTTAATTGATAATTCACAGTCTGTGGGAGTTGAATTTCCACCACGAGAAGAGAACAGTGTACCACTCTTTACTCCGCCTCAGACCCAGCCAGTAGTTCCCTCTGTTGCAGTGTATGATGATGCTGCTATTCAGGCTTCTCTTCAGTCTGATGCTTCGGGACTTAGGTACTAGCTGAACAATATTATCTCCATCGGAACAATACAAATTTCAGGCTTTTTCAGTTTAATATTTACCACCTGTTTTTTTGTTGCTTTTGTCTTACATGTGTTTTGATCACAATTCTAAACGTGCATGTCGACTGCCTGGGAGAGATGAAAAATATTTGTAGATAATATAGTGTCCTAGGATTATGAACCCTCAGTCTAGAATGTCGCTCTACATATATCTGAAAGACCTTGTGATTTGTGCATGCTTTGCAGAAATGTTGACTATATATAGGAAAGGCGTTGTGATTCGTTTCAGTAACTTGTTAACCTTGTCAATTATTTCTGTCAATGATTGAAAAAATTCCCCCTGACAATAAGGATATTTCTACAGCCTTGTTATTGGAAATCCTGTTAGTCCTAGGTCTTAATCTTTTATGGAAGATTTCAGTCAGCATTGAGTTTTAATGCTTATACCGCTGTCTCAGTTGCTGCTTGTGCTTGTATGTATCTTGTTGAATGTATTGATCTGTAACTGTAATCTATGAAAGAATTTATGTTTGCTGGATTGGATGTTGTGCTAAAAATTGATATTGTGACAGATGCTATCGTTTTTTATTTATTTGTTATTTCTTTTATTTAAGTTTTAGTTGGTCTAAGAATTATGTCTATGATAGATCCTGCCTGATTGAAATTGTTTATAATCAGCTTGCCAGAGATTCAAAATGCTCGGGGAATTGCAGATGTGTTGATGGAAATGCTTAATGCCTTGGATCCTAAGAATCCTGAGGTAATAAATTTTCTAGCTATCGTTGAGTTTTGATTTCTTTCTTGACTAAAAGGTATTAGAAGATGATTTCTCATTTATGTTCCGCTAAAAATATGTTATTTTAGAGGTCAAGTATTTTATTTTGTCGTTATTGTGTATGGAATAATCTGGTGGTGTTTTTATATGGGACTGCTACCATGGTAAAAAATCTGAAGGCTGTATCTGATCAGTTGTGGAGCATTGTTATCCATTGTTATAGTTTCCTTTACACATGTACTTGTGTCTAAATTGTTTGAAGAGAAATATTTGTAAGAAAACTTTATTTCAAACTAGTTAGAGATTAGTTGTCCAGAGGTGAAGGAGGCTAGTGATCTCTCTCTCTCTCTCTCTCTCTCTCTCTCTCTCTCTCTCTCTCTATCTCTCTCTGGATGTCAATTACTCTGATTGTGAAAATCGTGCAATGGTTAATTACTTGAAACTTTGTACGCTTAAGGGCTGCACTTTCCTTATGCTTGTAGAAGGGAGGGAGGTGGGAGGCAGGAATTGGGTTGAAATGAAGGAGATTTTGTGAAATAAAAAATTGAAACGTAGAACTATTTGAATTTTTTTTTTGTTTTCATTTTAGGTACCATTCCATATATATTACATCCATCCCTTTCCCTTTTTTCTCCCTGCATTTCCTCTTTATCTCTTTTTTTTTTTGTCAAACCTCCTTATCGTTTACTAAAAGTAGTTAATTAGTGTAGCGGCCCCCCCGCGACAACTGTTAATGTTAGTGAGGAACACTTCAAGAGTCAACTGTTAATGCAGGATGTTTTTAACTATGGAGTGTTGATGGGCTTATTTGTGAAGAGCCCTACTGAAAATAAAAAACCAGTGTTACCAATGGGCTCTTAATATATGCAAATTTTTTAGTCAGCTTTAATTTCTTACAATGGTCAAAATGACTATTATGGCAGGGTCTGAAGGAAGAAGTGATTGTTGACCTTGTTGATCAGTGCCGTTCGTACCAAAAGCGCGTCATGCTTCTTGTGAATGAAACTGTGTAAGTGATTAATATAGAAAATGTTGATTTGTACTAGTAGATTTCATGCTGGTGACAGTTGTGGTTGCTTTCCTTTTAGCGATGAGGAGCTTCTATGTCAGGGATTGGCTTTGAATGATAATCTGCAGCGTGTAATTTCTCGGCACGATGATATTGTGAAAGGAACAGCAACTGGAGTAAGAGCACCAGAATCTTCAGTTGTGCCACTTGTGAATGTGAACCATGAGGATGATGAGTCAGAGGATGAATTTTCCCAACTAGCTCACAGGTAACTTCTTAGAGGACCTCTTCCGAGTTTTATCGTAACATTATTTTTTAGGCTCACCATTTTTGTTGTACAATTGGGCTATTTCACTATTCACTCATTTCTGTTCTGTGCTATTGCCTGTTCATTTTTTTACTTTCTCATTTCCCTTTTGATAAACTTTGGTGAAATGCATTACAGGTCATCAAGAGATAATTCACAGGGACCGGGCCAGAGATCAGCCAATGCCAGGACTGAACCTGTGCGACTAAGCCCACTTCTTCCTCCTCCACCATCTCCAAAAAGGCCAATCACTACAGGTGCTGGCATGATTGATTATCTCAGTGGTGATACCTACAAATCTGAAGGATCCACTGCAACATCAGAATCCACATCTTTCGCAGCTCCAGTTCATTCCAGCTCAAATTCCACCTCTCGATTGACTCCACTATCACCCTCACCCCCTACTTCCCTAAACACGACTCCATCCCCTATATTCTCTGGAAAGCCTGTATATGATGAACCGGCTCCTAGAAGCAAATCCATTGATGGGTTGCCTCCAGCTCCTTGGGATGCTCAGTCCCCAGGCAATCCTCAGTCTCCTGGAAATGGCAACTCTCCTGTCAGCCTTCCACCTCCACCTTCCAGGTATAACCAGAGACAACAGTTTTTTGAGCAACAAGGCTTTCCAGGCAGCGGATCCGGTTCATCTTATGACAGCTTAGTGGGACAGACTCAGAATCTCTCTCTTAATTCGTCTGCACCAACAAAACAAGTAAAACAGGAAGATGCTCTATTCAAAGATCTTGTTGATTTTGCAAAAGCCAAGTCATCTTCGTCTTCAAACCCCAATAGGTCATTTTGAGTTGTGCCTAGCAGTCAGTCCAGCTTCTGGACATTGTTCCTCACTCTCACATACATCAGATCACGAGATTATTACCTGTTACTAAATAAATATTGGTAGGAACTTTTTGGTTTTGGTTTGTCTATGCTTTTTAGCTGGAATGTTTCCGAGATGACCTGCGCATTGCATATAATTTAATATATTGATGTACCTTATTGTTTGGTTTTTTTGATCTCAGTTTGTTTCGAACGGTTGGCCAAATTTTTCTTTCTTTTATTGTATATGTTCGTATGTATGTATGTATGTATGTATCTACGTATGACTGGACGTAACAGTGTATCATCAAATATTGTACTGCTAGAAGATTGTCGCATTGATGGATTAATATAACCAATCACATTACTCAAGAAATTGAAATTCAATATTGGTAGGTTGGTCACTTTTAGGCGGACAAAGTTTGGAGTGGGCACGGGTAGGGGTGAGCTTATAAGCATCTCCAATAGACTCTCTATCCTCTCATCCCTAGTTATTTTGGCTGAAAAGAAGGAAAATCCTTCTTCAGCAGACTCCCTATTGGGCTCTCTATTTTGAAGAACCAACTTTTGGCTATCTGTACATCTAGCAAGGAGGAGAGAGAAAAAGGGCGAGAGAGATAGAGACATTTGGGAGGTTGGTGGGGTTGGGTTTCTACTTTTCTTTTAATATATTTGATTTGTAAGATAAAGAAGGAGAAAGAGAGAGAAAATAATAATAAAATATTTCAGATTAGCCAAAATAGAGAACATTGCTGGAGGAAACACCTTTTAAGTGGTTTGTTATAATAGCTTTCTAGCTATTTTAGCTAGATTTTGGCTAAAATTTGGACTCTCCTGGAGATGTTGAGGGGGAGGTGCCATTGGTAGGGGTGGGCATGGGTTGAGTTGAATTGGTTTTGGTCCCAACTAGTAACCCAACCTATACATAGTGGTTTTTGATTTCTTGGGCCCAAGATCCATTCATTATTAGGTCAACCCAACCCTTTTGTGATCGGGTTGAGTGATTCGGTAGGGATTAGGGGCGAGCACAATTTTGGGTCAACCTGACCAAATCACCAAACCTAATCATAGTGGGTTTGGTTGGGTTGGGTGCCCTAAAAATGAGCTGGTCTTGCGTTCAAATAATCATAAACGGCTATGTACGGGTTGGAACTAAAACTTAAAAGTATGCTTTGTTGGCGAGTCCTTACTTAGTTAAGATTTTGGTTCCTTATTTCATTAGAATTTTGGTTACTTACCAATTATTATTTAATCCTATTGTAATTTAGATATATTTCCTATTTTATTTAGGGTTAACACATCTTTGTACTTATATAAATACCTCCAAGAATAATAATATGAGCGTATCTGAGCATAACTAAATATTTACCCTACTTCCTACGACCTTACTACCAAGCTCATCGAGTCATCGTCACGACCGACTTTCCTTTGAGGTCAATCCTGCACAGCCCTGACGCATCTCAACGACTCATGAAGTGGGCTATAGAGCTAAGCCAATACGACCTCCTCTACCGGCCGAAGACTGCAATAAAAGCCCAGGCTTTAGCAGACTTTGTCGCAGAATTCACGCCATCGGCCGAAGAAGAGAAGCTGGTCAGCAAAAAGAAGGAAAGTTCAAGAGCAAACAAGACCTCCACTGAACCTGACCAACCTAGAGACATGTGGCAGTTGCGCGTAGACGGAGCGTCGAACCAAAAAGGAGCTGGAGCAGGCGTCGTCATAATCACTCCGGATGGAACCCTGTTGGAGCAAGCTATCACGCTTGGCTTCCCAGCCTCAAACAACGAGGCAGAATACGAGGTATTGCTCGCTGGCTTGCGTTTGGCAAAGGAGCTATCAATCAAGAAGCTGGCCATATACTCAGATTCCCAGCTGATCACAAATCAAGCCTCAGGAGAATACATGGCGAAGCACCCAAGGATGATCTTGTACCTTGACAAAGTCCAAGAGTTGTTGAAGGCGTTTCCTACCTTCAACATCCAACAAGTGCCTCGAGCAGAGAACGCGCACGCAGACGCATTAGCGAGCTTAGGATCAACGCTTGATACCCAGTTCAGACGCTCTATCCCGGTCGAGCACCTTGACCAGCCAAGCATAGAAGAGGCAGAACAGCCAAACTTGATGCAGATCGACGAGGATCCTAGCTGGCAAGACCCCATCATTGACTATCTGGTTAACGAAAACTTACCCAAGGACAAGTTCGAGGCTCGGAAAATCAAACAGAAGGCTGCGAGGTACTACATGAGAGGTGACATGCTTGTTCGCAGATCATACTCCGGCCCTCACCTTACTTGCATCAAGTACCCGCAGACGCTCGAAGTTCTTTGCAAAATACACGACGGCGAATGTGGAAATCACGCTGGGGGCAGATCGCTTGCCTAGAAGGCTCTCAGCATAGGCTACTTCTGGCCTACCATGCGCCAAGACTCCACGGAGTATGCTCAAAGATGTGATCGGTGCCAACGATATAAGCCGATCCCTGGCTTGCCAGCTGAGGAGTACCATCCGCAGAACAGTCCATGGCCTTTCATGCAATGGGCCATTGACTTGGTAGGACCTATGCCGACAGCACCTGCCAACAAGGAGATGATGATCGTCGCCACGGATTACTTCACCAAATGGATCGAGGCTGAGGCTTTATCCTCAACCAAGGAAGCTGATGTCGAACGATTTATCTGGAAGAACATCATCTGCCGGTTCGGATGCCCGCAGTCGATAGTCACCGACAATGGTACACAGTTCGTGGGTAGGCAGATCACTGCATTCCTTGCAAAGTATGGCATCAAACAACACTTGTCTACCCCCAGATACCCGCAAGGCAATGGCCAAGCAGAAGCATCCAACAAGATTGTGCTGGACTGCTTGAAGAAAAGACTGGAAGGTGCAGAAGGAAAGTGGGTCGACGAGTTACCAGGAGTCCTATGGGCTTATCGCACAACCAAAAGGAGATCAACCGGCGAGACACCATTTTCTCTAGCCTATGGGACAGAAGCTATCATCCCCCCACACATCACAGTCCCTTCCATGAGCATTGAGGTGGGCAGTCTTGACCAAAACTGCAAGCAGATGAAAGTCAACCTTGATCTGCTCGAAGGAGAACGGGAAAAGGCCATTGTTCGAGTGGCAGCCTACCAGCAACAGCTAACGTCCTACTACAATAAGAGGGCCAAGATCAGACAGTTTCGACCTGGGGACCTTGTGCTCAGAAAGAGTTTCATAACAGCACCAAGGCAAGGGTCAAAGAAGATGAAGCCCAACTGGGAAGGCCCCTACGTGATCAGCCGACCTGGGGGCAGAGGAAGTTACACCCTCGACACTCTAGAAGGAAAGGAAATTCCAAGACAATGGAATGCACATCACCTTCGGAGATACTATCCATGAAGCCCTTCGCTCGCCAGCTGGGCTCCTAGCAGGCGACAGCCCTCCCTTACTTCCATTGAAGACAAACTGCTTTCGATGTTAACTAGGTTGTCCATTTCTTTTATTCAATAAAGCAATGTAGTCACACCGACATCAATACAAGAGCAAGCTTTTCAATGAAGTATTTTTTCGAGCATTATGTCCCATAAACATACACATGCATGCGACCAGCCTTACCTCCATTGCAGACAAGCTGCTCCTCGAAGCACAAACTCAATGGAACCTCCATTGCAGACGAGCTGCTCCTCGAAGCACAAACTCAATGGAACCTCCATTGCAAACAAGCTGCTCCTCGAAGCACAAACTCAATGGAGCACTTTTTAAGTGTTATGTCCCTGACATACGCTAGCAGGCGACAAGCCTCACCTCCACTGAAGGCAAGCTACTTCTCGAGTACAAACTTCATGGAGTCCTTTTTTAGCGCTGTGTCCCCGACATACGTTAGCAGGCGACAAGCCTCACCTCCACTGAAGGCAAGCTACTTCTCGAGTACAAACTTCATGGAGTCCTTTTTTAGCGCTGTGTCCCCGACATACGCTAGCAGGCGACAAGCCTCACCTCCACTGAAGGCAAGCTACTTCTCGAGTACAAACTTCATGGAGTCCCTTTTTTAGCGCTGTGTCCTCGACATACGCTAGCAGGCGACAAGCCTCACCTCCACTGAAGGCAAGCTACTTCTCGAGTACAAACTTCATGGAGTCCTTTTTTAGCGCTGTGTCCCCGACATATGCTAGCAGGCGACAAGCCTCACCTCCATTGAAGGCAAGCTACTTCTCGAGTACAAACTTCATGGAGTCTTTTTCAAGTGCTATGTCCCCGACATTCGCCTACAGGCTACAAGCCTTACCTCCATTGCAGGCAAGCTACTTCTCGAGTACAAACTCAATGGAGCCTTTTTCAAGCGCTATGTCCCCGACATACGCACACAGGCTATAAGCCTTACCTCCATTGCAGGCAAGCTACTTCTCGAGTACAAACTCAATGGAGTCTCTTTCAAGCGCTATGTCTCCGGGCATACACTTACAAGACACAATGAGAATTGAAGTTTGAAAGATAACTGAAATTCCATAGCAAAGCGGCTAACCAGCCAAGTTCAACAAGAAATAAGGTGGTCAACTAAAGGCCACTTATTGAAAAGAAATTACATAGTTCAAAAAAAAAAAACAGCAAAAATGAACTACATCTACTAAGGGACTTCGGCAGACGACCCTCAGCCGATCACGTCCTCAGCTGCCTCAGCATCACCCCGCTCAACCAGCGCCATCTGCTCAGCGGCCTCCACTGCTTGCTCCTCCGCTTCTGCCCTAACCTCGTCAACTGTGCCACCTTGGGCATTGTCTTCCTCCATTGCAGCTTCATCAGCTACCTGCTCTTCAACTGCTTCTACATCCACAGCATGGATCTGCTCACTTTGAGCAGGGGGCAGGTCAAGACAGAGTGGCTCACCATCATCATCTTCGAGAGGGCAGCATGGAGAAGTACCATTTCGGCAATCCAAGTATCCCAACTTGTACGCGTTAGCAGCAATCTCATGCTTAGATGCCTCCGTGGCTTCCACATGAGTGTCAAACTTGGCTAGCAGCTTGTCACGATCTTGGGCCAGAACAGCGTGCTTATGTTCGAGGCGAAAGTAGGCTTCCTTGCGTTCGAGCAGAGTAGCCGTAAGATACTCAAGCTCACCGTCCTTTTGGCCAACGGAACTCTTGAGCAAGGACATACTCTCCTTCATCTCGGAAATCCTCGCATCATGGCGAATCCGCTCGTTCGAGAGCTTGTCAGCCAGATCAGCATTCTTCTTCACCAGCTCATCAAGCAGGGCAGAAGAGGGGGCAACATCTCGTGAGTTCCGCATGGCCCCAACACTAAAAACCATCCCCTTTTGAAGATGATACATGGCGGCTTCTTCTTGCTTATCCAAGGGAAGGCTTGAGAAAGCGCCAAGGTCACCGGCTCGATACACGTGGTCAACCAGCTTCGCACAAGCAGACGGACTTGACAGGAAGCCCGTTTTAAGCAAATCAGACACGGGCTCACCCCGAGCAGTGCTATCACCAATTCCCGGACCGGCAGTTCGCGCAACTGAAGGACTCTTCGCTCTAGCAGACGACTCTTTAGCTCTCTTGGCTGCAACTTGCAACAGGGATTCAGCTCCGCGCTTGACTGTTCGTGGCCTAGCAGATGAGTCATGATTGCTAGACAGAGGCACAGTCTTCTCAGCTTGATCTCCGGACCGGCGCAGACGCCCCAAACCTTGTTTATCAACGGCCTCCTTACGAGGCAGATCACCAGTTTTGGGCAGTACGGGTGGAGACTTGAGCAGAATATCTCGGACCTCCTGCATGCCATGGACTTTGTTGCTGTTCGCGCTGACGAGGCTTCTGGTCCTGGCTGACGAGGCATGAGCAACTCCCATATGGTCCTTCTCAGCAGACGAGACCACCTTTGAGGAAGGCTTGCTCGTGGCAGAAGGAGGTCTTGACTGCTTTTGCTGTGGGGACCTATCTCTTGATCGTGAGACTGCAGCTTCATCACGGGCAGGTCTGCTACTAGCCTTCACCTCCTTAGGAAACTCGGTCGAGGACTCCTCCTGCTCGACTGGCAGATCACTTTGGTCCGAACCATGTAGCTTCCATCTTTCAACATCCTCAACAGGGGGCAGGCCATCGACCTCCTTCCGATGTTCGCTCAGCAACCAGCGCCATTCACGAAACTGGGCAGGGATGTTCAGAGCTTGTTGAACCTTGGTCATGTCCGGGTCAAGAACGAGCTTCTTGCAGATGGCATTTCCTGCGAGCAGAAGACAAAAGTCAATTAGACACACAACAAAGAAAGAAAACTGTAGCAGATCAAAGGGATGCAACTTACCATCACAGTAGGTGAGAGGAACGAGCGGACCGTCGCCAACCTCCCCTTCCCATCTGCCACTGACTTCTAGCACGTCCTTGCTCCACACATGATCGCCCTGGCTAAAACTGTCAAACAACTTTGGCTGGCACGCGCGAACTTGAGCATACTTCTCGAAGTGCCTCACCTCGAAGAAGTAGAAGAATTCACGTACAGTCAGACCTAGCTTGAAAAAGCGACTCAAGTTCTCAAAGCAGAGGATCGCCCGATAAACGTTCGGAGTACACTGGCTAGGGGCACACTCCATGGCGCAGAATACATCCCTAAAAAGTTTTGACAGTGGAAATGTGAAGCCCAGCGAGAAATAGAAGGGACGGAACGTGATAATCCTGACTCCTGGATTGTTCGGATCCACACGAGGTACGCTATCAGACGAGGGCTCTGCCAACTTGACATGCACATCCTTGGGAATGGCAGAAGCAAAAAGTGCACGCCATGTCTTGAACTGGCCCTCGGTGGTAACACGGTGCAAATTTGCCACGAACTTCTTTTTGGGCACCTGGGAACCACCCCACAGGTACAGAGGCACTTGCGAGCTTGGTGATCGGCTTCTCCCTTCAGAGGACATGGTCGTTGAGCAGCTGCAAAAGTAACAAAAAAATCGCAAGTTAAAATTCATAGTTCGTGGCTCAACAAAAAAAGAGAAGAAAAAAAGAACAGCAGCAATAAAAAAAAAAAGGAAAAAAAGGGGTCCAGCAAAGGGCAGCCCAATCCACAGAAGAGCCCAGCTCGAGCCCACTTGGCGCACAGCACACGCGAGCCCAATGTCGTCGCGGCCCAGCTCGCTTCCTCCAGCCTCGCAGCCCACGACGTGCTCCAGCTGTACACGAGGCCCAGCAATAAAACCGAATGCGCCTGGCCCATTCCAGTGCACTCCAGCGCAGCCCACTTCGCGCTCCAGCTCGAGCCCACGTTGCACGCAGGCCCAGCGCCTCTTCGCTCCAGCCTCCAGCCCAGCGCACGACCAAAGGTAGTATACGACGTGGCTTTCAGCGAGGCCGTGCCAGGCCCCGGGGGAGTCCGGTGATGACTGATAATACATCTGGTGCTAAGCGCACACCCGTGATGGGTCCCGGGGGTCGGGCCCATCACGAGCAATGACAATCTTATGTTGGAATGTTCGGGGTCTGGGCAACCCACGAACATTCCGAGCTCTGAGATTCCTTCTCAGAGATAAAAAGCCTCGTATCATCTTTTTGTCGGAGACCAAAAAGACGGTGCGCCAGATGGAGTGTGTGCAATGGCAGTTGGGTATGATGGGGTGCTTCAGTGTGGGAAGAGAAGGAAGGGCGGGGGGTTTAGCTTTGTTATGGCAACACGAAGTGGAAGTATCTATTCTTTCTTCTTCTCCAGGTCATATTGACGCTATTTTAAAGGGTGTGGATATGGAGACTTTCCGCTTTACTGGGTTTTATGGTAATCCTGAAACGAGGTTACGACGGCACTCTTGGGATTTGCTACGACGAATTGCAGGGACAGTTCAAGGGCCATGGCTTGTAGGTGGGGATTTCAATGAAATACTTGAGGCTCATGAGTACTTGGGTCGCCGTTTCCGACCAATGTCACAAATGAGGGCCTTTCGGGAAGCTTTGGAGGAGTGTGGTTTGACAACAATTCGATTTCAGGGGTATAAGTTTACATGGTCTAACCGGTGGCAAGGTGATGGGAATGTAAAGCTTCGGCTGGATAGAATGGTGGCTAATGGTGACTTTGTTAGGACTTTTCCTGAGGTCACAACGCATCATCTGAATTCTATGGTGTCTGACCATCTCCCTTTGTTGTCATATTTAAGACCAAGTACTTGGGCACGGAAGCATAAGCGGTTTTTGTTCGAGGAAATGTGGACTACTGTTGAGGGTTGCCAAGACGTCATTACGCATGCTTGGGAGTCTGAGACTGGAACTGTCGTAGAGAAATTGAAGGCATGTCAAGGGCCTCTGCGGACGTGGAATAATGACCATGTAGGCCGAATACCCACAAAGCTCCGAAGTCTGCAGCGGAAGTTAGATGACACCCAAAGCAGAAGGTCTTCTCCAGTAGTTGAGGCTCAACAGAGAGATATTTGTAGGGAAATGGATGTGTTACTGGAACGAGAAGAAATGTTGTGGAGGCAGAGATCGCGAGTCTCATGGATGAAATATGGGGACAAAAATACTAGATTTTTCCATGAACATGCAAAAATGCGGGGACGACGGAATCTAATTAAGACTATTGTAGATGAACAGGGGATATGGCGTACATCTACGGAAAGTATTGGCATTGTTTTTTGTGATTATTTTCAAGGCTTGTTTGCTTCAAATGGACTTCATGAGGCAGGGGCAGTCACTGAGGTGGTCAAACCGATACTCACTCCATCTCAAAATTTGCGCCTCAACCAAGTTTTCTTAAGGGAGGAGATCGAAACTTCTTTGGGTCAAATGTTTCCTACTAAGTCTCCAGGAGTGGATGGTATGTCGGCACTGTTTTATCAGAAGTATTGGGGGGTGGTAGGCAATGATGTGGTAGGGTACTGCCTTAATGTATTGAATGGGGGTGCCAGTGTGAAAGCAATTAATCACACACTTTTGACGCTCATTCCTAAGGTTGACAATCCGGTAAAAGTTACGGAGTTTCGGCCGATTAGTTTGTGTACAGTAATTTATAAGATGATTTCCAAGACTATAGTTAACAGGTTGAAGCCTATTATGCCGCTTATCATCTCCGAGTTTCAGAGCGCGTTTGTCCCTACACGGCTGATTATGGACAACATTCTTGCTGCTTTTGAAAGCATCCATGCTATTAAACGGCGTGGTGGGAGTAAGCTGAAGAAAATGGTACTAAAGCTGGATATGTCTAAAGCTTATGACAGGGTGGAATGGACATTTATTGAGGCTATGCTTAAGCGTTTGGGCTTTACCGATAGGTGGGTGCAGCTAATCATGGATTGTATATCCACTGTTACATACTCTGTTCAAGTTCGGGGGGTGGCGTCGGGACTGATTGTGCCATCAAGGGGGCTGCGTCAGGGAGATCCTCTCTCTCCTTATCTGTTTTTAATTTGTGCGGAGGGACTGTCTGCTTTGCTTTCTAACGCACTCAGAATCAAGCGTATTAGCGGCATTTCCGTGGCTCAGGGAGCACCTACTATTTCTCATTTATTTTTTGCAGATGATAGCCTATTTTTTTGTAATGCCCATCTTGCTGATTGTGCTTATTTGCTTCAAATTCTCAGCATGTATGAGAGAGCATCTGGTCAGAAAATAAATTTTGATAAGTCTGCAGTTTGTTTTAGCCCCAACACTGATCCGGTGATGAAGCAACTGATTGCTGAAATGCTTGGAGTGCCGATTGTTACATGTCATGAACGCTACCTTGGGCTGCCCACCTTAGCTCAACGCAATAAATCCCGGATGTTTAATCATGTGCGAGAACAAGTGTGGCGCAAGCTTAATACTTGGGATACGAAGTTGCTGTCAGCGGCGGGCAAGGAGGTCTTAATTAAGGCGGTTGGTCAGGCACTACCTACTTATACAATGGGAGTATTTCAGCTGCCAAAATCTTTGTGTCAGGAATTATCTGCTATGATTGCAAGGTACTGGTGGGGGAAGAGTGGTAGGAAAGGAATTCATTGGTTGGGTTGGAGAAAATTGTGTAAGCCAAAATGGCTGGGAGGCCTTGGTTTCAGACACTTTGAAGCTTTTAATAAAGCCATGGTCGCAAAACAGGCTTGGCGAATTTTAGAGAACCCCACCTCTCTGGTGGCTAAGATGCTTAAAGCCCGATATTTTCCAGAGGATGATTTTATGCAGGCTAGTTTGGGGAGTTCGCCGTCACTGATATGGAGATCTATTCTGTGGGGACGTGAGGTTATTGAGGATGGCTTGCTTTGGAGGGTGGGCAATGGAGCTTCTATCCGTGTTCTCCAAGATAAGTGGATTCCAAAACCATTTACCTTTAAACCATTGATGACTAGAGGGCTGGAGCAGACGTCTATGGTCTCTGACCTTCTAACGGCTTCTGGCTCTTGGAATTTACCACTGTTAGAGAAACATTTTAGCTTGGAAGATCGGGATATCATTTCTGGCATCGCTTTGGGATCAGTTTCACAGTTGGGTGATAGCAAATATTGGTTTTTCTCAAAGAACGGGAAATATTCCGTTAAAACTGGGTATCGTGTGGCAGAAAGGCAGTGCGATGAGAATTTTGGAGTGGGAGGATTGGATCAGAGTGCTCAAGAAGGCTTCTGGAAGCGAATTTGGAAGCTAGCTGTCCCCAACAAAATTAAGATGCTGCTGTGGCGGGCATGTACTGAAATTCTGCCAACTGCAGTCAATTTATTTAAGAAAAGGGTGCTTCCATCTCATGTGTGCTCAAGGTGTGGGAACTATCCTGAAGATGCTTTCCACGCTTTGTGGTCGTGTAAAATGAGTCAAAAGCTATGGAAGTGTACCCATTTCATCCGACGAATTAATATGGCGGGGGGCACCTTCGCTGATGCTTTTGAGGCTGTGGCTTCAATGCTGTCGAAAGCTGACTTAGAGCGCTTTGCTTGTTGTGCGTGGAGTGCGTGGAAACTACGTAATGATTCTTTGCATGGGAAACAAATTACACGGGTGGATAATATGGTGGAAAACACGATGGAAATGTTGGAAGTGTTTAAATCTTGTGAGGAGCGGTCCAAGCTCCCCCTCGTCTCTCCGCAGGCCCATTGGTTGAAACCACGGGTCAATACTCTTCTCCTTAACTGTGATGGGGCTGTGGGACATGAGCAAGGTGATCGGGGTCTGGGGGGAGTTTGTCGTGACCACGCCGGAAACTTTATCTGTGGTTTCGCATCGTTTGGTCCACCTGGTTTGGATGTTTTGGGCACGGAGTTGGTGGCTGTCCGGGAAGGGTTATTGATGATGGGATACATGGGTTTTACTCGGTTTACCATTGGTCTTGATTCTCAAGAAGCTGTTTCTATTCTTAAAGATGGTTTGGATTGGTGGAGTAATATTGGTAATGTGGTGGAGGATGTTCGTCAGTTAATGGTTGATCGAGAGGTGGCTGGAGTGTTCTATCAACACCGGCAGGGTAATGGGGTGGCACATAGTCTAGCTCAACATGGGTTGAGAGTGAGATCTCGCCTTTTTTGGAAAGACCGTGCTCCTCCATGGTTAAGCATTCTTTTAGATAAGGATATAGCTATGGTGTAATTCATTGTTTGCTTTTGAGATGCGGTGGTACTCTTTTTCCTTGACCGGATTTTCCCCCATTGGGGGTTTTGGATGGCAAGGTTTTAATGAGGCCACACTAACGCTCTCCGTTCGTTTGTAAACGTTATCATTGGTTGGTGCTACGGTTGAATGAATCTTTCTATTTGATCAAAAAAAAAAAAACTTTAAGTTAACCCGATCGAACTGCCCAACCCAATCACAAAAAATTTGGATTGAGTTGAGTTGACCTAATAATAAGCAGGTCTTAGATCCAAGAAATCATAAACCGCTCACTCTATATTTACTTTTGCTGGTTATTTAGACTCGGAGGTTCCCATTTAATTTTTCTATACCTTTTTCTCTTTCCTGAGTTGTACCAGCTGAATATACGAAGACTCATACAACAAATTTTTCACAATATTTACTGCTAGCATAACTTGAGGAACTTTTTTTATTGGCAAATTAACTTATTCCTTTGTTTCCTTTGTTACCAAATTTGCCAACAAATTGTAATAGAAGTCCAAACTCGTCGAGCAAAAGAACAGTCCACAAACAAATATATTTGGGCAAGCAAAAATTGTTGGCCTGAAGCTAATTAAGAAAAGATGGTTCATAATAACAGCTGCATCCGATACTATTACCTAAGATGGACCCTGTGCCCTGACACCAACTGTGGAATTTCGCTTTTGTGAAAGAAAAGCAACCCAACATGAGCTTGTCTTGTGATTATATTCTTATCGTGCTACAAGAAAACGAAGATAGATTTGTTTGTTTATACTAAATGGAGACTCCATGATTGGTGAAGATTTTTTTAGGTTATATTTGTGATACCAAAATTTGGAATTTTTTCATTTGCAAAACAAAAGCAACATGAGCTTGTGAATAAATTGATTCTTATCGTGCTACAAGAAAGCGAAGATATGTTTGTTTTTTGGTGCCATTTTCCATAAGAAACGTGGACTTTGGCTTTTGCAAAAGGAAAGCAACACAGGAGGAGCTCCTGAATATATTCTTATGTCGTGCTACAAGAAAATGAAAATTCCTGTGTTTTACTAAATTGGGGCCTCCACTTTTACAAAACAAGAGCGACCCCAAGACCGGTTTGCATGTGTGACTAGTACATTCTTCTTGTGCTGCAAGAAACTTGAATTGGCAGTCTGAGAGAGAGAGAGAGAGAGAGAGAGAGAGAGAGAGAGTAAACAGCGCCAGAGAAGAAGAGGAGATGGCTTCCGCTGTGATAAACCTTTCCATCGGCAAACTAGGATCGTTTCTCGAAAGTTAAGCGTCCCTGCTAGCAGGAGTTCATGATGAGTTTGAAGAAATCAAGCTCGAGTTATTAACCATGAAGATGATGAACTTTTCGGGACAGAAGATGCTAAAGCGAAGTTAGTTGGATGGTTGCTGTCTGGAGAGCCTCAAAGGACTGTAATTTCAGTGGTTGGTATGGGGGGTTCGGGCAAGACAACTTTAGTTGCAAACACCTTCAAAACTCAAACTGAAAAGTTTCATTGCTACGCGTGGCTCACTGTCTCAAAAACTTACAACATTGAAGATCTGTTATGGGTCTTGATAACAGAACTTTCTAAATCAGCAATGGAAGATGTTTCTCAAGACTTGAGCAATATGAGCAACATGCATCTGGTGGCAATGGTGGCCAACTATTTGCAGCCAAAGAGGTATATGATTGTGTTAGATGATGTGTGGAATATGTACCTTTGGAGTCAAATCCACGTAGCACTTCCAGATGGAGCCTATGGAAGCCGAGTTATGCTTACAACTCGAAACGAAGATATTGCTTCTTTTCCATTTGAGGCTGGAAGTCATGTTCACCATGTTCAGCCTCTTAATGAGAAGGCAGCTTGGGCTCCTTTTTCCAAGAAAGCTTTCTCTAGCTGGCCTAACAACTGTTGCCCACCAGAGCTTGAATCCATTGCTAGCTAGGGATCTTCTTGTAAAATGCCAAGGCTTACCTCTTGGAATTGCGGCCTTGAGTGCTCTAATGTCAACCAGAAGATTGCCGTTTGACTGGATGAAATTTTCCAGCACTTTGAATTGGGAGCTAAGTAACAACCTGACGCTTGACGTAGTGAAGAGCATCTTGCTGCTAAGCTTTAATGACTTATCTTATCGACTAAAGCATTGCTTCTTATATTTGTGCATTTTCCCAGAAGATTATGTGATTGACTCTGCAAGGCTTTTTAGACTGTGGATGGCAGAGGGGTTTGTGGAAAGAGTTGAAGGGCCTAAGCCGGAAGAGATTGCTAAAAGCTACGTAGCAGAGGTCACTTGTCGATGCATGGTACAAGTTGTTAGGAGGGATCCATTTGGAATAGCCAAAACGTTTAGGGTGCACGACCTTTTACGAGAAATTGCACTTTCAATTTCTAAAGTGGAGAAATTTTGTACCATTTTTTATGAGCAAAAAACAAATGAAGATAGCAAAGCTCCCCATCGCCTATCAATGCTAGCAAATTATGGAGAATTACAAACATACAAAGACATGTCAAAGATTCGCACCTTCTTTATTTTTGCTCCGAAGATATCTGATTCTTCTTCACTTGAAAAACTGCCCTCTGGTTTCACACTCTTAAGGGTCTTGGATCTTAAACATGTCCCGATTTCTCAACTCCCATATGAACTAGTTAATTTTTTTTAACATGAAGTACTTAAATTTGAAAGGAACAAAAGTGATAGGAAAACTTCATAATTTGGAAACCCTGGACATTAGGCATTCCAAAATTTGCTCGCTTTCCAGCGGGGATTGTGAAGTTAAAACGACATCTTTTGATGTACCATTGCAATTTTGAAGCCCTTTTTAGGTCTTATTATTTCTTTGATGGCACACAAGTACCGCTCGACATATGTAAGCTAAAGCACTTGCAAGTTTTGGATGCTATGGAGTTGAGAGACGGGTTAATCAAACAACTTGGACACTTGACCCAACTCACAAGAATGAGCTTAACAAATTTGAGAGAGGCCGATGAGTAAGACTTGTGCAAGTGCATCCAACGTTTGAGACTCCTTGAACACTTGTTTGTCCATTCGAGTACTGAGGGTGAAGTGTTACGCTTGCACGCATTGCCATCTGCTCCTCCTATGCTCAAGGCACTTGGTCTAATTGGTAAGAGCGTGCCGCTTTGGTTTCATTCTCTTAATAGCCTTACAGCATTGAGATTGCATTGGTCAAGATTAACGGAAGATTTTGTTCCTCACATCAAAGCTCTGCCTAATTTGACCATACTTCGGCTAAACAACTCATACCTCGGAAATCAACTGGTCTTTCAAACTGGATTCCCAAGGCTTGCTGAATTGTACTTAATGGATTTTTCTCAGTTGAATGTGATCATCATAGAGAAGGGGGCGATGCCTGCATTACAGACACTTTAAATTACTGAATGCATGAAGTTAGAGCAATTGCCTAATGGAATATAATTGAGCACCTTACATGTCTCCACACTTTCGATCTGGTAAATGTTCCCAACGAAATTTTAGAGCGAATACTGTGGGAACCAAATTAAATCAGAACCCTAATTCCTTCCATTTGGGGATTATTTGACCTAATTGGGAATTTCTAAACCTAATTGGGAGTTACTCAATTTAATTGGGGGGTTATCCAATTAAATTGAGAAATACCTAATTAAGTTAAAAATTGATTTCATTCCTACCACATTTCCCAATTAAATGAGGAACAAAATCAGTTTGGAAATTAACCTACCTACAACCATTAGGGATTTGATTAAATTCCTAATTAATCAAATCCCTAAATACACCAACCCCACTAACCTCACCTACCACAATTAGGGATTTGATTAATTCCCTAATTAATCAAATCCCTAAATGTACCAACCTCACCTACCTCACCAACCACACCAACCTCACCAACCTCGGCAAGGCCCCCTATAAATACTTGGCCACGCACAAGGATGAGGTACGTCAGAATTTCTACTAAAACTCTAGAGAGCTCTTCCCTTCACAAATCCTAGCCACCTCCTCTCTCTCTCTCTCTTTTACATAAGGCTCCGGCCGCCCGGTTTACACCTTACATATATATCTCCGTACCCTATTTAGCTATTGATTTTTCCCTAAATCAATTGAACTAACTTAGGCATCGGAGGGCCTTTGGCCAACACCCCCCAGATGTGGTCCTCTTATCCAATTTATTTTGCAGGGAGAAAGAGGTGGCGAAGAAGAAAGGGGAATCTTTCAACCGAATATTCTCGTGGGAGGAAATTTGCTCCCACAAATTGGTGCTTTCATTGAGAGCACGAGTTATACTCAACGCGTGCTCAAGGAATCCGTTCCTCCTATTTTCCAATCCACCGAAGCCTTCCAAACAACCATGGTTGGAAGCAAACGTCTAAGAAGCAAAACCACCGCGATGGCGCACTCCGGAAATGCCAAAACCTCGCTGCCACCACGAGGTACAGCTGTTGCTAGCAATTTGCAGCAACCTCCCATCGCTGCCAGCACGTTCCAGCAGCTTCCCGGCGAGATCCAGCAACATCCGATGGCTGCCAGCGTGTTCCAGCAGCTCCCAGGAGACTTGCAGCAGCCTCCCATAGCTGCCAGGGCGTTCCAGCAGCTCCCCAACGCTTTCCAGCAGCCCCCCGTGGCTGCCCTTGCTGTCCAACCACCTCTGGGGGCCTCACAACCTCTCCAAACAGCTGCTGTACCTGTTTTGCAGCAGCCTCCTGCGGCTGCCAGCACATTTCCGCAGCTTCCCGTGACTCCCAATACATCGCAGCAAACTCCCATGGCTGCCCATACCTTGCCGCAGCCTCCAGAAGCCATAGAACGGCCGCCGGAATGGCCATACATGCTGCTGGAATTGTTCCACCTCTTATTGCACATACCTTATTTAATAGATTTATTATTTAAAGGCACAAGTGATATTATAGTTGGCATATAATCGTGTTTCTGTCATGCGTGCTAATTACATTTTATCACTAATGATCAGAAAAATACCAAATGAGTTGGTGGCTAACCTACAAGTCCTTGGTCCACCCGATCAACGACTCTCCGGTCAACCTGACGCAAGATCCTTCAAGCATTCCCTCCATTGCCTCCATGCTTGACGCACGCTCCCGTGTACACCTCCCATGAAACCCTAGCCCGTATGTAGTTGGGCTCCACACACTTCTCTCCTCCTGATCCACTAAGTCAAGCAAACCTTAATCAGAGAGTTGACCAGCTAGCTCAGAAAGTTGACCAGCTCCTCAACCATATAAACTTAGCTCAAAACCTTGGCCTTGGACCACTGGGCGAAGAGAGAAGGATGGATGACTGCGCCAGCAGGCAGATCAACGGGTGCCGAGCAGGTCGAGCAAGCATGAGCAGACAAGGAGAGGGACAACAACGTGATCAGCTCGCCAACATGTCGCAAGCATCCGCAAGCCACACTCAGCGCAACGTACGAGGAAGGCTGGGCCCACGACTTGACGTCCGCGCCCGCCTGGCCCGCAGAGGAATGTTCTTCAAAGGCTAGGCTCCCAGGGAGGTCAACTTGACAACCTTCACGGTGAGATGGTGAGGAAAGGCGCTCCGCTGCTCACTCTCGAAGAACCGATTCTTGTCGACAAGCTACGGAGAATCACTCGCAAGCGCAGTCTACCAACACGCCGCCTAGGCAACGCAGCCGAGAAGCTCGAACCTTGTGAATCAAAGAGGAGGTCGATCAGCGTCGCCCAAATCGCGAGGGTTGCCAACATGTCCAACCAGCAATGGGTGCATAAGACGTCAAGAAGCTTGTGAATGACCAACTACGAGACTTGAAAGACGGCGAGAACTTCGAAGATGCCCTACGCAAGGAGATGGACCAAGCGAACTCCTCGCCTTTCACTGTCGAAATTGAGTAGGCGGCTCCCCCGAAGCGGTTCTCGACGCCTTCGTTTACGCCCTTCAATGGAGACTCCGATCCCAAAAGCCACCTAAAACACTTCAAAAGTGTCATGATCCTCCACAAGGCCGACGACGCATTGATGTGCAAGGTGTTTGTGATGACCCTGCGGGGAGCAGCTCAGGATTGGTTCCACACCCTACCATCTGGGTTGATCAGCAGCTTCAAGGAGCTGGCATACGTCTTCACCAAAGAATACACATCTTACCAGACAATCAAGAAGAACCCCGACCATTTGTTCAACATACGCAAGAAGTTCGACGAATCCCTTCGAGACTACATAAGAGATTCAAAGCAGAAAAGGCCAACATCGTAGGATGTGACGACCAGATCGCGTCCTCTGCTTTCAAGAAAGGCCTTCCAGCTGAACACAACGTATACCACGAGTTGACTATCGCTCCCAGCCAGACTCTAGCAGAGGTCCTCGCAACCGTGGAACGCTATGCGCTCTGGGATGATGATCGAATCGCCGCGAGAAGGTCTACTAAGCAGGAAGATCAACCAACCAAGCGGGCAGACCAAAAGAACGACGAGCGCAGGTTGCACCCAAAAGAGGACGCTACGGCAGGAGAAAATTACACTAAGTTCTCCATCACCATACACCAAATCTTAGCCTAAGTGAAGGACAAGTGGGATGACGAGTGCGAAGTAGCTTTTCAAAACTTGAAAACCTACCTCACTTCACATCCCCTACTCTCAAAATCGATACAAGGCTAAGACTTGTACATCTACCTAGCGGTGTCTGACTCAGCTGTCAGCTTAGCTATCATCCGAGAAGAGCTGGGGGCACAACATCCTGTATTCTACACTTCAAAATCTCTCCTCGGCGCAGAGACTCGCTATCTGAAAATGGAGAAGCTCATTTTTTCGCTTGCACGGAATTCATTGCAAGGGGGGCCGTCCAGCAAATCAAGGATCGTGACGTAACTGCCAACGAGCCTCCACAAAAAAGTCATACGGATCAGCACGATCCTGACTCTAAGAGCCCGAGCTGACCACCGGGGAGCAGCAGAGAAGGATCAAGCAAGCGACTTTTGTCTCCCAAGCTGTCACCAGCTACCTAGTCATGGAAAACGATCCTGGCATCATCTTTTAAGAGAAGGAAATTCCAAGACAATGGAATGCCCATCATCTCCGGAGGTACTATCCACGAAGCTCCTCGCCTATCAGCTCGGCACCAAGCAGGCGGCCAAGCCTCCCTCACCTCCATTGAAGACAAATTACTTTTGATGTTACCCCTGCAACTCATCTCTTTTGTTCAATAAAGAAATGAAGTCACGCATACATCAATACAAGTTCAAGCTTTTCTCTCTAATGGAGTGTTCACAAATGCAATCGACACGTCTCCGGACGTAGGCCAAACGGGCCACTCTCATCGACACGTCTCCGGACGTAGGCCAAACGGGTCATTCTCATCGACACGTCTCCGGACGTAGGCCAAACGGGCCACTCTCATCGACACGTCTCCGGACGTAGGCCAAACGGGCCACACTGATCGACACGTCTCCGGACGTAGGCCAAACGGGCCATTCTCATCGACACGTCTCCGGAGCCACTCTCATCGACACGTCTCCGGACGTAGGCCAAACGGGCCACTCTCATCGACACGTCTCCGGACGTAGGCCAAACGGGCCACACTAATCGACATGTCTCCGGACGTAGGCCAAACGGGCCACTCTCATCGACACGTCTCCGGACGTAGGCCAAACGGGCCACACTCATCGACACGTCTCCGGACGTAGGCCAAACGGGCCACTCTCATCGACACGTCTTCGGACGTAGGCCAAACGGTCCACACTCATCGACACGTCTTCGGACGTAGGCCAAACGGTCCACACTCATCGACACGTCTTCGGACGTAGGCCAAACGGTCCACACTCATCGACACGTCTCCGGACGTAGGCCAAACGGGCCACTCTCATCGACATGTCTCTGGACGTAGGCCAAACGGGCCACACTCATCGTCACGTCTCCGGACGTAGGCCAAACGGGCCACTTTCATCGACACGTCTCCGGACGTAGGCCAAACGTCTCCACACTCATCGACACGTCTCCAGACGTACGCTAAACGGGCCACTCTCATCGACATGTCTTTGGACATAGGCAGAACACGCCTGGAGTCCCTTAAGGGGGACCCTGGCCCTTGCCAATTTTCTAAGGGAAAACATCCTACGGGATATGCATGCCACGCCCGGAGTCCCTTAAGGGGGACCCTGGCAATCATAAATCTCCAAAAGAAGATGCGCAATCAAAATACAGGCTGGGTACTCAAATAGTCCACAAGTTAATATGTCAATTGAAGTTGAAAAAATAAATTTTCATAGCATGCTGACTAACCGGCCAAGTTCAACAAAAGGAAGATGGTCGAATAAGACCAATTATTCTAAACAAGAAAGCAGACAAGGTGAAAAGAAATAAAGGAGTCTTCATTTACTCTGAGACACCAGCAGGAGATCCCTGATCTACAGCCTCTTCGGCATCCGCTTGATCAGTCACGTTCTCAGCAGCTCCACCTACTTGATCCGTGACGTCTGCCACTACCTCATCTACTGCATCCTCCTCTGCTTCATCCTCTTTAGCTACTGCCTCTTCGGCTGCCTGCTCTTCAACTCCTGCCATGTTCACAGCATTAACCTGCTCACTTTGCACATGGAGCAAGTCAGAACGGAGCATCTCAATGTCTCCATCTCTAATGCAGACTTGTTATAGGCGCCAAACCTAGCAAGAAGCTTGTCATAACCAAATGAGACGTCAACATTCTTGCGCTCAAGACGGAAGTAGGCATCTTTTCGACTAACCAAGTCACCAGCAGAAGAAGGGGCAACAGCAGACGAGTTTCAGATAGTTTCAGCAGCAAAAACTAATCATTTTTTAAGCAAATGGAGTGTTGCTTCCCTTTGTTTTTCCAAGGAAAGACTCGAGCTGGTGCCAAGTTCGCCGACCTGGCGGACGTGGTTAACCAATTCAGCACAAGCGGACGGGCTTGACAGAAAGTTCGTCTTGAGCAAATCAGACACGCATGCACCTCATGTGGGGTTGGGCTTGTCAACCTTGGGACCAACAGCTGACGTTGCAGAAGAACCCTTCGCCCGGGCAGATGACTCTCTCATCTTCTTAGCCTCTGCCAACCTCGCCTCTAAAGAAGTCCATGGGCAGAACACCCCGAACACCGCGCATACCACCAACCTTCGTGCTATATGCGCCCATGAGATGTTTGGCCCTGACAGATGATGATGGAGCAGACCCCACTTGAGTCTTCTCAGCATAAGGGAACCTTGGCTTCTGCCTCAATAGAGACACATTTTCTGCCTGCGAAGGATTAGCTTCATCTCTTGAAGACTTGGCAGTAGCCTTTCTCTTTGGGAGAGATTCAGCAGAACACTCCTCCTGCCCAGCTGGCAGATCATCAGAGTCTGGACCATTCAGCTCCCATCTCTCAACCTTGGCTTCTACCTCACCAACCTCGGCAAGGCCCCCTATAAATACTTGGCCACGCACAAGGATGAGGTACGTCAGAATTTCTACTAAAACTCTAGAGAGCTCTTCCCTTCACAAATCCTAGCCACCTCCTCTCTCTCTCTCTCTTTTACATAAGGCTCCGGCCGCCCGGTTTACACCTTACATATATATCTCCGTACCCTATTTAGCTATTGGTTTTTCCCTAAATCAATTGAACTAACTTAGGCATAGGAGGGCCTTTGGCCAACACCCCCCGGGTGTGGTCCTCTTATCCAATTTATTTTGCAGGGAGAAAGAGGTGGCGAAGAAGAAAGGGGAATCTTTCAACCGAATATTCTCGTGGGAGGAAATTTGCTCCCACAAATACGTGGAGAAGGAAGCTTGGACGATCATGCCAAAGTTCAGCACATCTCTAAAATCAGTTATCACTTCTACAATCTTTTTATAGGTAATTGATGTGGGAGGTCAATAAATTAGCGCCGACTCTGCATTGATCCATGTTATTCATCTCTAAATTGGAGCATACCATTTCAGAGATTTCGGGTGCTTAGAATTTCTAGTCCAATAAGATCAGTCCAAGACTTGATAAATTATTACCAAATAATAATGGCTTAAATGTGAAGTATACCGGTATTGCTATTGTTTACCTTAATGCTATGTGTCCACTTTATTAAGTATGCCAATGACAAAAGGTAAGTTAATTGGTCAAATCCTATTTCGTTTCTTTCGTTGCCTAAATTGCAACATTTTTTACCAAAAAAAAAAAAAAAAGGAGCAAAAACTACTGGTTGTTTTATTTCGCCATTTTACCTCTTCAAATGCAAAGGGAAATTTAGGAATTTTTTTTTTTTTCTCCTAAAGTGCTCATGAACTTCTAATAGCTCTCTAAGGATTGGGCTACGGTTTCTTTTTGTGTACACTTGTAGGAGGAGTAAGACAGGCTGGGATCGTATATTTCATGCATCCCAGGAAACTTCCGATTCCGGACACTTTAATATGTTCATGACAAAGTCTGGGAACTGTATAGACAACACACTTCAGATTTTTTGGAGGTAAATACTTGACAATTTTCGGCATAAAATTATCATTTGATGAGAGAGGAAGAATTTCAGAGGGAGGTGGAGGAAGAGATGAGGGAGAAAGAACATCTTTTGCTTCTACTACAATTTGGAGAAGACCCATCAATCCTAACATTATCACCATAACTGCTCTTAAATATTTGTCCGCCATTGCTTTTACCTTGTTTTAGATGTTTACTGTTTTCAAGTTGAACATATTTATATCTCTAACGTTTTAATCCTTTCACAGAATTTTACTATATATATTCAAATAATTTTAAATTCATAAACTTAGAGGCACCATACGACCGAAAACTTAGCAATTCTTTATAGGATAAAATAATTTATAATTATTGCCTTGCGGGAAAAATGAGATAGAAATAGTTTGGATACACTTATCTTGCAAGTTCCTTAAAGTCAAATTTATACGCGAACTATCAAATTTATATGCTAACTATCATTTCGTCTAGTGGTAGTTGTCTCCATTTGGTTGGAGGAGGTCTCAGGTTCGAATCACATGGACAAGTATGATATGTTTGTGAGTGTTGCATTTCTGTATTACACTTACACCATTGTCGATCGGGTGAGGCTTTGTCAGTGCATGTTTGGTTGCCCATTCTTAGATGAGGAGAAACTCTCATGCAACAGAGATAACACTTTTTGCCATCCTTGGCTAATAAGACAATGACACGCTGAATAACTTTTTCACTTGTCGTTGTATTATTGACAAGAATAGCAAAACAGTGCTATCCCATTACAAGAAAGTTCCTTTATTTTTATTTTTTTATTCCCCAAGATGAGGCTTTGTTCCCTTTGTGATGAGTGATAGTCCAAAGTGACGCTGGTGGGGCAACGCAGCATATGACGGTTGTTGTGATGAAGTTGAGAGAAGAGAGAGGGAAGGTGAAATTTTTTTAAAAATATATTAATTAACTTAAAATTCTTAAAAGGTAATTAAAGCAATAGAAATACAACTGGTCATTTTGAATGACATGTGGCATCATATATAACATACTGAAAACCATCGTTGAATGCTTTGTGTAGTAGCTCTATCTAGAAAGGATCCCCGTTTTATTTATTTATTTTAAATAAGGGCATCCTTACTAGAAAATTCTCCACAAACATATATATATATACAAATATTTTAATACCATACCATACTTGTGTCCTCCAAGTTCAGTATGAGGAATTACGTACATGAATGTTGCGTTGCAAGCTTCAATCTTTTGAATAGAAGGGCAAGAATCTTACGCTTGATCCTTCCTCTAGGAGGGACTAGGCAGTATCTCTTGGAGCTCCTTCCTAATCCGACGACTCTCGACACTGCTTCCAACTCTGCGCCGATATGATGCACAGTCTTCATGGTCGTCTTCCTCTCCATCTCCACGTTACTCTGTACTGCATACATGTGCCAATGAGATGAGCCTCTGCATGTGTGTGTATCTAGTATTTAGAGAGTGAGAGAGGAAGAGAGAGTTGCATGAGAAGTAGCTTGCGCCAGCTAGAGATATCCGATATTGCATCTTTTGGGGGAGAGTAGGAACCTTCGTCCCACTTTCATTTCATGCACTTTACCTACAAGTTACAACACAGCTTCCATGTTTTGCTCAAAATAGTGATTTTGTTGTTTAGCGAGTAGTGAATTGTGGGGGGGTTTTCGCTTTAACAATAATGAGAAGTTGCAAAGAGATTGAACAGTGCTGCACCCGAATACTTGTGTTTGAAATCCCCCTTCCGTAATATTGCTTGTGTCAAAAAAAAAAAAAGAGAGAGAGAATAATCAATAATTTTGCTGGGCTTAGGCCCACTGAACTCCAGAATTTTGTTGGATCGTGAGTTTTCAGAGATCTACGAAGAGAGAGGTTTAAGTGAAATTGGACTGTCTACAGTCAAAGTGGACTCACGAGTCACATGGAGTCTGGAGACATGTACTAACTCAAACGCTATGCTTGACGCCTCATTGTAATAAACTGTTGGTACATTTACATCATGGCGGAGTTAAAATTGTAAGGTTAGATTGCCGAAAATACGAGTATATCAAATACATATTGATTCAAGATTTACATGTTAGTGTTAAATATTTCTAACTTAGCCATGTTTAATTTGTTTTAGAGGAGCCATTACGTCTATATTAGAACACGTATTTATCATATAGTAGATGAGAGATGTCAAAAATCTGGGGGCCAAAGGCACTCTAAGAGTGGCTCCGCGCCACTGGTTTACAATGAGATTTTATATGAATTGATCTCTGCATTAGTAATAGAAAAAATAGAGTGGAATGCATGTAAACAACAGAAGCAAAAGACATGTCAAGCAACAAAGACATTAGCCATTGATTAACGGATGAACAAATTGGTCTTAGTCACAGAAAAATTGTGAATCAGTTTTATGAACCCCAAACAGTCCTTGTTTTACATCAACCTGATTTTTTTTTCCCTTTTCGCGTCTTCCCAAAGAATTATTTGAACTTTACACATGAAAGCTGATTCGTTCATTGCCTCTGGCGTTGGCTGTTGAAGTTGACGAGCCTCGAAGGTATTAAAAAACTTCGAGATCATAATACGCAATAGACTTCAAAGAATCAAAGAAGGAATGCAAATAGAACTTGAAATATGGATTTTGGTGTTCCCTGCTTGTCCCGAGGATTGGGAAGAATCCATATGTGCAGTTATTGACTTCAAAGAATCAAAGAAGGAATGCAAATAGAACTTGGAATATGGATTTTGGCGTTCTCTGCTTGTCCCGAGGATGGGAAGAATCCATAAGTGCAGTTATTCCTTTGGTATGATCCCCTTGTCTTCCCTGAAATAAAACTCTTGTTCAAATGAAAATTAAGGCATCATATGAACCTAAAATATGTAATTCCCCTATATTTTTCGGGACAACGACATGTAATGACTGAAGTTGATAACAAGTCTTCACATAGTAACATATGGTGACTCACATGACAATTAGCAAGCTATCTGGAAAGTAGCAACATGCAGATTTAAGTGCCTAAGTGTGGTTATGCATGCACATGTTGAGTTTTACCTCTACAGCATCCTTGAGAGGCCCCCAGCATTCAATTCTATTGTACTTCTTCAAATTGGAATGAAAATAAACCCGAACCAAGGCATCCAATAGCTCAGGATGCTCTCTGAAAAGTAGAGGGTCTCCATGTAGCACAGCTTTGAGTACCTGCTTGTATAGAAACCAAAAGTAAGGAAATATTTAAGTAACACAACATTCATTCAACCATCTCAGGCAGGCCAAAGTACTTAATAAAGTCAAGCAAAATCTCAGACTTGTGGCCGTCTTTAGTGTAATATCACCCCTTTCATAATATTTGGTATGAGAATTGCGACATTACTAAATGGAATCTGTGTATCTAACATTATTTGGCTTGTGTTTTCTAATGTGTTGGCTGTGCAACGTATATGACTATGCATGGCCATGGAAGTGTTCATATCATATAGGCCTCTTAGAGTTACCTTCTCAGGCAACTCAGTTTCCTAATTATTCCCTTTTGCAAATAGGATAGGATATCAGAGTACAGTCTTAGTAGAAACGCTTACCAAAGGCATTTCTTTGGAAAATATGTGATATCTAAACTCTGCGGCCAGGTCCAGCATGAGATTGGGACCGCTCACATAGCAATGAATATGTAGGCACATTTCACCATTCACCCGTTTCCATTCTGCAACCACGTCATCCTTGCTGTACCATCCTTTTAACTGCAATAAGGATCAAAATCGCAATCGTAAACACCAAATGGACTATCAGATGCAACCAATCACATTGAAACTTTTTCAATCCTAGCATAGATAGGTATCATAAAAGAAAAACTTTAGAAGCATCAGAAGAAATAAAATAGAAAACAGACCTGATCGAGGTTGATGACATTGGAGATCGTTAAGGTCAGGTTAGCTGTGAAGTCACAATGTGATAGGATGTATGTTCTTGGGATGATTCCTACATAATTATTGAACTCTTCTCCTATAAATTCAACTTTGAGCTTTGAAGCGTTGAATGTTGCTGGACCCAAAAGACTAATAGCCTGCAAACAAGAATATAAAATGTTCATTTGGCATTTCATGAACTCAATGTCAAAAGTGAGAGGATGCAGAACAGCTAAGATGTCATGCGTAACATAAGTATTCAACAATCACACGGTTGAGATCTTATAATATATCCTAAAATGCCATGTGAAGTTTCCCATTGTGCTAGGACAAAATCATTATTCTGAAAAATCAACGACCCTAGCAGAGCAGTAACCTCAAATCATAGAGAGAACTTTCTACAACAGAGAGGCATTTTCTACAAATTACAACCCAACTCAATGGAAAGATGCCATATGGGGGCTGCTGGAACTCAAAAAGTCTATGAACTTCTCATGAGAATGACTGCATTGAACAAAAACATCATCTTTTTAAAATATAACAAAATGCTGGTGGCTAAAAGCAACTCCTTGGCTAGGACATAACTCACTTGATTAAATTATCTAAAATTTCAAAATTTTAAACAATCCCTTAACAGATAATCCCTTTATATAACTCAAAGGAGGCAATGCCTAAATAAATATTACAAATTGCATAATGAAGAGATAGAGAAACAAAAAGAGAGGGCAATGCTACCTCAGAAACCAAAGTATTGTAAGAGTCTCTATTGTTGCTGATGGCAGAAAGCAAAAGAGACTTGGGTCTTTCTGATGAGAGAAGAGTAGTGGTCTTGTAGAAGTTCTTCCTCAGTGGTGATGAAGGAAATACATAATAAGCACAATGACAGGCCATGGAAGATGCATAACCCTGTTTTTCCCCTCTTCATCTTTCACCTTCAACCATTGTTTTGTTCTCTCTCTGTGGTTGAGTTAGAGAGGGAGAAAAGAAAGAGAAAGGAGAATATGTGGAGGATTGTTGCTTATAGCTGGTGGTCATGTGGACTGTGAATTTGTGATATTCTGATTTTCATATACCAAAAGTCCAAAATCTATGTCAAGCCCCTCCCACCGCATATTTTTCTTTTCTCCTTTTTTCTTTATTTTCTTGAATTGGTTTTATTTTTAAAAAGTGAACTGTCCAACTTTGTGACACGTCACCAGCAGCTTGAACTTTTGATTTAACCAGTGTGGATAATGTGGTTGCGTGGCTTTGGATGGGTGCCACATGCATCCACACGATGTACCCATCTATCCCCTAATCTGATTATTTGACGTATGTTCAATCCACATAATACCCAGCAGACACCTCTCTCTCTCTCTCTCTCTCTCTCTCTCTCATTTCCTTATAATATACTGCTATCAGAATACTTCTGCGAGCATAATCATAGGATGAAAGGTTGTTGTTTAACATATGTGGTTGCAGACTTAGGGAGAATGTTTGGTTGAAGATTGCAGACGTGAGTTCAAAACTCAAGTTAATTATG